>CATIWC010000873.1:0-207482 GCA_948472305.1 Vicia faba | reverse complement strand
TGATTGTTAGAGTTGTCAATAGTGTTGTTAAAATTATCAATAGAGTTGTTTTGTATAATTATAAGTCACTTTTATTTATTTTGCGTATTTCTGAACTATTTAGAGTTGTCAGCAGGCTAAGTTGAAGTGTCCAAATAATAACACATTTTTACTAAGTTATTGATATTTTAGTTATGGATTTTTAGTTAAATTTAATAGATGTTACTTAGGCATAATAAACTTGTAATTAACAGTTGAAAATTGAATTAGATAACAGTGGCAATTGGAAATTGAGTTAGATAATCGTGGCAATTGGAAATTGGGCTACATAACAGTGGCAATTGGAAAATTATAACAGTAGTGACTTATATATTATGTATTCAATATCTCTTATTATTATAAATAATAGATTATACTAATAATAATAATAATAATAATAATAATAATAATAATAATAATAATAATAATAATAATAATAATAATAATAATAATAATAATAATAATAATAATAATAATTATTATTATTATATTAATGATTTAGTATTATTATTATAATGATTTTTAAGAGTTTTGAGTCAGGGATAATTAATTTAACTGAGTCGTAATAAGAAATTTAGTGTAAAGTAGAAATAATAGAATTTTTGGCCGATAATTAATTATCCGGTTTTAGTCAAAATAATTCGAATAATTATGCGGTTTATTTGTAGTAATTTTTGGTTGATCTGTTGGGTGGTGTTTTTGTTGAAAAATATGAATAGCAGATGATTTTATTGCCTCTATTTATGGGCAAAATATTAAGTTGCAGGTTTATGGCTAATATGGAATTAAGTTGAATTATTATTGTTGTTGTTGTTATTATTACGTTCATGTCGTTAATGCATACATAACATATCATGTTGGAGCTGATGCTCGTCAAGTTGGTCTGGATTGGAAAATATAAAGTTGAAAGCTTATGCCTTGTTGATGCCTCTATTTATTGGCAGATTTCTAAGTTGGGAGTTCTGCTCCATTGGTACCACATGCATGTGCATAAAAACAAGTCGCATTTCATGTTGCATCCTGAGTTGTCATGTTGATGAATTAATTATGTTAGATGTTGATAAAAAGCTGTGAAGTGGTGAATTGTATGATCTAATACTAATATATTATTTATTATATATCCGATTATATGGTTCGATATCTCACCCTTTCTGTTTGAATGTTGCCCTCTGTTGGTAGCGTGCATGTAATCAAGAAGGATAGTTGTTATCTTCGTTAGTTCGAGTCGGTGTTGTCGCTCTGATACGTAGCACTCAGGGGGATGAACACATGTTTTCGTTATTGTTGATTTTCATTGTGTTGCTGAATTTTTAAGTTATTTTCATTAAAGACTTGTTGTCTTAAAGTTGGTTTGAGTTGGATAAGATGTTACGGTGTTTTTAGTTGAATTTTGTGAATCCACTTCATAGTAATGAAATTTGTTTTATCTTTAAAGGCTAAGCAGGTTGTTATCGGTTCATCCGAATTTCTTGTGTTATGTATCTGAACTATAGACAATTGAATGTCGTAGTTTTAAGTTGAAAGTTCAGCATTCCATTTGTTCGTTGGAAATTTTATAACTCTGATTTTATTTAACTCGTCGGGTAGAAATGGGGTGTTACAATTACGGTACCATCTCTGTTAATTTCAGAAGTAATTTTTGTGCATTTTATAAATAGATAAATTTCATGTGCATATGGAATTTTAATTTTCATTTAGCACTTGTTTGTACATAATTGATCATTTCTTGAGTATCTACAATGAGTTTTCTTGTTTCCGATACAAGTTTTCGCTTAAATTCATGTATGTATATAATGCTGTCCCTTTTTTAATTCCACATGTACATGTTGTTATACGGTGGAAGAACTGACTTGAAGGTTTTGCGTTTGATCGCAAATGTTGCGGTTAGCAAGAGTCACCACCGACTTTTCTTTTATCAAAAAGGAAAGGTGAAAAAGCACAGGAAAGACCTTTGATATTATTTCTTGAGTTCGGGGGGTAGATTATGAAGAGGGAAGGTATTAGCACCCTTTTCATCCATGGTTTTCCATGGACTCTTAGTTACTTGCTAGATCACTTGCTTTTGTTTGAAATTGTGCTTTGTGTGGTTTTTGAAAGTGTTTTGTAAAGAAGCCATTGTTTTGGCAATCTTTGTAATGATTCTCGTTCGTAAGAATGTATATAAAGATGTTTGATCTTTTGAAAATGTTTTCAAGTTTGAAAGATGTTTTTAAAAGTGTAGGTGTTTGTTTTTGAAAATAGAAAAGATGTTTTGAAGTTGAGCAAGTAATTAGGAGCATTCTACCTACTCAAAAGTCTTTCATGTTCATTTCCTTTTTCCTTTGACATTATTATCTTACCATTGATCTTGTAAGTAATCCTATCTTTGGATGTAAACGGAACGGGTGTGGGTCATCGTATAACCATGATTAACAATGTTGCAAGGTATCTTAGCATTCTCTTTTAGGGACTAAGATCATTTGAAAGGAAACTTAGATAGCGTCATTGAGGGACTATGATCTTATATTTTGCTTGTTTTTGCTAAGATACCTCACATGTGTAATATGACCATTTTATAAAGGTAACCAAGTGGATTTACCATAGGGGGTGCTTGTGCGCAAGTGTATTGTTTCCATGCTTGATTTTGTCTTTGATTAGGGTTTTTCTAAGTATTGGTTTTAGTCTTTCCATACAAACCCTAATTACTAGCATTTGTATATAAAACAATAAATTGCGAAATTTAAAATTACTACGCTATTACAATACTTGTGGGAGGGGGTGTACAAATTATAAATGGGGATTGAAAGAAAATAAACCTAATTAATCTATTACAACCATATTGAATTTGTATAAGAATTTAAATAAATAATGTATAAGATGAATAAATGTACAAAAATGTGAAATGTAAAGTAAATGAATATTTGTTTGGATTTTTATGAGAAAAGGGGTTTTAATTTTAACCTAATTAACTAGAAGAAAATAATTAATTAAACCTAAATTTACTAAGAAAAGATTTTAAATAAAACCCTAAATCTATTACTGATTAAAAATAAATTAAGTTTAAGAAAAGTATTTTTGGTATTTTTGTCTTGAAAATATTTATAGTGTTATAAAATATTTTTGGCCTTTTTTATATTAAAATAATATATTTTAATTAGTGTAAAAGAAAATAACTAAAACCTATTTATAATTAAATTTACAAAGATAATTAGTAAAATAAATAAAGTATTGATTAAATGAAATAATTTTTGTGAGAAAAAATAAATAAACTACGTCAAAATACAAATCTACTATTTTTATATTTTTTATGATTTTTTTAATTTTAGAAAAATATTTAAGAAAACAAATAAATAAAAAATAAGAAAAAGAAAATAAAACTGGGTCACGGGTGTATAAATGAAACAGGGGGATTAGCAAGCAAAAACAAAAACAACAAGGCCGAAGGAGGCCTAGCGTCTGCCAAAAAAAGAAGTCAGAATGCAAACAATGTAAAAAAATTTAAAAGGATACCACTAGGGCTCAAACCCAGGTCCCTCTGGTTACAGGAGCGCGCTTCTACCACTGGGGTGGCTATACATCCGTTTATATAAATCAAAGCATAAATATATATATGGCAAGCACGTTCCTGAGGCCAACTTCATCTTCAACCTCACGCCCAACTAGAACCTCTGTAACTCAATCAGTCCTCAACAAAAATGAAAACTGTAAACATGAAACTTGTAGCAAATTTCCTCACGGTTTCAAAAATGTAAAGCATTAAAACTATGGATCAAAGACAAGTATGAATTTTATTGTCCCTAATCTAAACCCTAAAAATCTCATAAATTTCAATCTTCAAATTCTCTAAGTTCAAACAAAATTAATGAAAACTATGAATATGATTAGCTTTAGGGAAATGATATCTACATGTTTCATTCATAAATAAATCATTGATGATACCTGTATGAAAAGTTCCAAAGTTAGAAAACTTACCTTGCAAGAGGGTATCGGGTTTGGAGTTTGAGAAGCTTTCAGTGAGTTCCAATGATTGGGTTAGCTTCCTCAAGTTCCCAGGAAGCTAAAGGGATGCTTAGCTTGAGCTGAAAGTGTCTGAAGAGTTCTGGAGAAGTCCAAGTGCAAAGCTCTGTTTTTGAAAATGGTGGATGATAATGGAGGTGTTACAGTGGTGCTGCAGGGGTTGGGATTGTTTGTGTATGTTGTTTAGAAACTTTTGAAAGCAAAAGGCCAAGAAACGCACGAGTAGATTTGAAGATTAACTTCAAAACTCAGAAATGACAAGTTTTGAAGTGTTTTTGGTGATTCTGTGTTCTAGGTGTTTTCCGGGCTTAAGCATTCGTGTCATTTGTGGCAAATGGTTTGTCTATGTATAAACAAAAGGTCTTGAGTGGTTTGGCAAGTCATAGGTACAAGTTTCAAGCTTTTTGCTATGTTACTTGATTTTCAAGAAAAGTGGGAAACCAAGTTTCAATGTGAAGTACAAGCATGGGTTGGGTGATTTTAAGTGTCTAAACCATTTCTGTTGTGTTATGAGACATGTATGATCAGAAGAGAACAAGTGCAAGGCTCAAGAACAAGTTTTGCGCAAAAAGTCACTTTATCAAAATGGCAATGTGCACTTTCTTCCCAAAATGGATATAAAACATGGCCTTGCATTGAATGCTTGAAATGAGTCCTCTAATAGCTATTCAAGAAATTAATTATGGAGTTCCTAACAAGTTTGAGGCCTGCAAAGTAGAGTTTATGCAGCATAACTTTGAATTTGAATTTTGTTCATCACAAAATGCCTTGTAATTCAAGTGATAAAACCCTAACTTCATTTCTTCGATTCTCCCTACTCAAAAATGATATCAAGGAGTTCTTAGACATTTTGGAAATCTTGAAATGTTCTCTACAACCCATCTTTGAATTTCTTTTGAGGATTCCCCTTGTAACTATATGAAAAAGTGCCATGAAGTTGGGTCAAAATCCTGACCAAATTAGTGCAAAAATTTCACTAAGTGTTTTGTTTCATGACCATGTATTCTTAAAATTATAACTTGAGATCCAATTACTTTTGGAAGGAGTTGTATAAATAAAAGTTGTAGATTTAATGGAGATCTACAACTTTCATGTTGGAAGTTTCTCTTGAATCATCTTGCATCATGGTGAAATTGTTTCTCAAAGTTGTGAAAAAAATAAGAAATTTCCAACACTTGGAAAAATTTCTAAGTTTAGAAATTTTCACTTTTCAAAATGAAATTTTGAATTTTGGATTTATTGATGAATAAGTTTCATATTTTGACATGTTTTGATGAATTGTGATCTCTGACATTGGATTTTGACCAAAAAGTCAAAGTTTGACTTTTCAGTATACAGTTGACTTTTGATCAGTTGACTGCAAAATTCATCTGTCAATCCATTCGACTTGCAATGTTTTGAGCCATGTCATTAGTTCAAAATGATGAAATTGGATTATTGAGATCATGCCTTAAACCAATTGATCATTTGCTAGGTCAAAAATCAGAAATGGCCCTTTCCCAGTCAAAACCCTAATTTTAACCATTTTGCCCTTTTGAAGATTTGATCAAATTTCTTGAGGAATTGTGGTCCAAACTTGATAAAATGATACATATGAGTTTAAAATGTCGATGTGGATGAAAAATTATGAAGTTTAACTGTAAATTGGCCATGGTTGACTTTTTTTCCCCAATACGGCTGATTTTTAAGTCAACTGCTCAATTGATTGAGCAAAAGTGTGATCCAAGGCTTGAAACTTGACATGAGTAATCTTGGGGGTCCATAACGATACATGAAATTCATATGGGGCATTGTAAGTTCAAATATCCTTGTGCAATCTCAAACCCTAATTTTGGTCATTAGTGCTTAAGGAGGTGTCTTGAGCTGATCAACCCTAGTGCAGTCTTGAGCCAAAGGAGATCTGGTGAGAAAAATATTGATAAGTGAGAGGGAAAATTTTGGGGTACAATACATGTCATTTTAATTGTCATTTGGTGTTCATTTATACATATGTAAACATGTGACCATTAGCGATGAGTTTTCTTGCTTCCAATGCGTTTTCACCGGTCAATTCCAAGTTTACATGAGTTGCTTCCCGGATTTAATACATAGGTGTAAATACATGTTTTAAATATTGGTTAAGGATTTCTTGAATGTGTTTCAGTGCTTATAGACCGTTTTTATCAATTTATACCATTTTTGGTGCTTTTTTTGGACACTTTCATGTGTATACGTAGTGTTGCCCGATTTTGATTTCCATCTTTCCTTGCTCATTTGTACTTTGCTTTGTTGCATTTCTTTGTTATTTTTGAGTTGTGTTATACTCTAATTTTGCCCCTAATATTTCTCATCATCTTAATTTTATCAATAAAACAAGATCACACCTTAGGGTTGGTTCTCCCTATCTTCATCTTATCTTTAAGTTTGCTCTTGAGGGATTACCAAACACCTTGAAGTGTGTATCTTGTACACGTGTTCTTTGAACTAACATCAAAATATGTATATATGTTTCTTTAAATATTTATATTGTAGGTGGTGATACAATTGCATTCATCTCACCATCTAACCTAGGGTTAAGGGTTGGTTCTCAATCAAATAACTCTTCAATGGATTTCAAGAGCTCAAGTTTCAAGTATATGTACATGATATAATATATTTATGGTTAAAATAATTACCTCACCTTATTTAGGTCAAACTTTCCTCAAAGTTGGTGTTGACATTCATCAAAGTGATAGGTTCATGTGTTTATTTCCATGCCTTCTTCAACAAGCTTCATTGAGACTTAAGGTCCATTATTTAGTGTTCTTAAAAAAATATCATTTCAAGACCTATTATGATTCATCTTGCTTCGTCTTGCCAAGAAAGACCAAAATATTCAAGTTTAGTTCAATAAGTTTGACCTAATTGAGTAAATGCTTGATCCAGTGATCACAAGTGCATAACTCCCTCAATTTTCAACATTTTGAGTTGGTTATTTTTGCTATAGACTCTTATCATCAACAACAATAACCTCACTTCACATTACAAGATGCAATTGTGTAAGAAAAATCATCAAAAGTTGAAAGGGGTTTCAAGTCATTTTTGGCACTCTCTGAACCAGGGCTTGCTGACTTCCAAGGACCATATCTTACTCAATTTTGATATTTTTTAGTGAATCCAAAGCCATGATTCCCTTTAAATGGACCTTAACAAGCTCTCTTCATAAATGTAAGGTTAATTTTTAAGGGAAGGTCATTAATGATTGAGAAAGATTACAAGTCTCCTTGAAAGGCCTTTGAATTTTAGGGTTTGATTTCAAATGATCATAACTTGGTAAATTTATATCTCCTTGAGCCCATTTAATTTCCACAATGATCTTAAGAGTGTGAAATTTAACTCTTATTTTATTTACAAAGCTTGAAAATGGTTAGAAGATGCCTTAAGAGTTCAAAAGATTATAGGCCACTTCATGGATTTTCCTCAACTTCACAAGGTTATAACTCTCTCAATTTTTGGATGATTCAAGTTACAAAATTCTCTTTAAGAAGTCTACTTCATTCCATATTCATTGACTAAAACATGATTTTAAATGGAAGGCCATGTTTGAAGGCAAGAGATTATGAGTCACTTTTGAACTCAAAACTTGGAATTTTTCTAAGTCCAGAATTCAGTGTGTTTTTCATGATTTCAATTGATCATAAATTTTTTCTTAAGAATCCAAATGATACATTTCTTGTCACATTGTGAAGTTTTTGGTGAGATCTTTCCATTGCAAAAATAATGAGATCATAAAGCCCCTCGAGTTGTGTGCATCATGGATTCAAAGTTGGCATTTTGAAATTGAGATTTTGCTCACAGTCAGTTTACAATTTCCATGTTGTGGATTCTAATGACCATTTTTATGCGTGTTTTTTTATTTAAACATGTTTAATAAAGTCCTAAAGCATGATTAGATCTTTAAAATGCAATAATTAGATGAGTTTTGAGCAAATTCAAGTCACACTTTTCTCATTTTTTGGCTTTACTCAATTTGCCTCCAAACCTCACTATTTCTTCCAATTCTTTTCACCCTTCACTCTCCTATAAATAGAGGGACATATTGCACTCATTTCCTCAAGCATGGATAACCAAAATTACCCTGCCACTTTCTCTTCACAACTCACTTTACCGAGTTTTCAAATTCAGTCTTTCCTTGCTTTTCAACTCATTCTCTTGTTCTATTCTTCACTAGTGAACTTGTGTTGAACTTCTCAAGCAAAAAGCAAGCTAAATCGTGCCCTATTCTGCTCAAGCAAAGTCCAGTTTCAAAGAAATTTTCAGCTACTTCGTTCAGGTAGATTAAAGAACCAATTCTTCTAACTCAAATTACTGCAATGGACTATGATGTTCACTGATGCTTGCTATTAACTCAACTTTGGTGAATCAATACATTTGATGCTTTTGTTTTTTATTTCAAAATTTTCAAAACTCTCTGGTTTATTTCAAATCGACTACGCTATGATTTATATAAATTTTTCGCGAGCATATGGTTATGATCGTCTCAAGTAGACGCATCTAATGGGACCACTGTGAATGCGTAGATTTAAAAATTAAAGGATTTGCATTTTTCCCTGTTTGCAGAAGGCTGGAGGTTGAAGATGACCTACGTGTCATTCTTCAACCAATGATACACAACCATTTGTTTTGTTTTGATTGGTTGGAATTTTTTGTGTTACATACGCGCGCACTGACTTGGATTTATTATACTCCCTCACCTGAGATCCACTAGATCTGCCAGCGCGTAGAAGTGAGTTACATCCAACGCGTGTGGTTTTTTTTATGTATTTTATTTTACAAAACTATTTTTAAATCCGTTTTATCTTTAAAAATCCATAACTCTTTTATTTTTTATCCAAAAATTAGGAAAAAATTGTTTACCCCAATTTTTACCCCTAAGATTCCTCTATCATCTCATACCATCACAATGCAATCAGATCACAAATTAGGGTTTGGGGTTTATCTTCTACTACATCTTGTCTTAGGGTTTGCCTATGGAATCACCAAGCACCTTGAAGCACTTTTTTTTGTATATATTGTACTTGTATGCTTCTAACTAACCTCAAAATGTGTATATTTTGTCTCTTGGAATATCATCTTGTAGGTCATCGCACAATTGTAGTCATCTCACCATCTCCTAACACATATGATCAAAACTAGGGTTTGGAGTTTAATCAGGAGATCTATGGATTTTTGGGAAATTCTTGATCCCGTACTTCTATACATAGTAATGAGTATCTATTATTGGAAGTTTGATCATCAACTTTGGCTTGAAGGGGTTCAATTGATGAAAAGGGGTAAAATGGTCATTTTGTCAGAAGACAACCAAAATCAGTTGTTGACCAAGTGGACTTTTGGTCAACCATTAATTCAATATCCCTATTCTCATATTTCATGGTCAATAGTGCAAAAATATCAATAGGAAGTGTGAATTGGAGATAACTTGTCAAGGAAGTTATTTGAAGTTTTGAAATTTTTCCAAGTATCCATAGGGCTGAATTTTGACTGGCTACAACTTTCTCAATTTTTATTGAAAATGTGCAAACTTTATATGCCTAGAAAGATGATGGAAAATTCTCCAACTTTGTAGGAGTGGCCACAAGTCCAAAAATTGAAAGGAAAAAAAGTTATGAAACTTGGAAGATTTTGACATTTAGTGAAATTTTGGTTAAAAATGCCAAAATTTGACTTCTTCATGTCAATTTTTGAATGACCATTTGGACTCAAATCAAAAAGTTGGCAACATAAAAGTTTTAGATTGAAGTTTTCTATTCATTTTTGCATTAAAGAATCATCTCAAATGGTTAAGTGTAGAGAAAGATATGATGATTAGGATTTTGAGCTGAAAACTGAATTTTTACCCAGCACAAGGCAAGTCACGCGCGCTAGGCAGTCATTTCATCAAACATGTTGTGGGCGTGCATTCATCATCACTTTTCTATGTGAAATATTCATTATTCTGAAAAATGTCCAACATAAAAGTTGAAGCCCTAAATGTGGGGAACAATTTTGTTTCATAAAGTTTCTCCAAAGTCTCCCTAAATTTTGAGATATAATTGAAAGGAGAAGGCATCGCGCAAGCTGAAATTTTTTGCCCAGCCAGGTTTCACGCGCACGCAGCATGCCTAGTCAGGCCTGGCATTTTATCAAGCAATTTGTAAGCACACATTCATAGCCAAATATCTCATTGATTCAAGCTTCATTTTGAAAATTTTTGAACATGAAAGTTGGATTATGAAGTTTCCTCTTCATTTTTTATTCAAACTTCGTGACATTTCATGCGTTGTGGAGAGAGACATGAGAGAGAAAAGATATGTTCATGAAATAGCATATTTTCTTGGGAGTGCATGGATTAATTTTATGGTCACCAAGTCCAATTTCCAACTCACTCCCCCAGCCCTATTTCACTTACTCCAAAACGCACGTTTTTGCACTCTCAAACAACACAAAACGCAACATGCCTCTCACTTCCCATTTCTCATTTTTTTTATCTCATTATCTTCCCACAATCTATAAAAAGAAAGGATTCAACATTCAAAAGAAAAATATAAGTTAATAGCAAGCTCTCTCTCTCTCTCTCTTTCTCTCTTCCTCACAAAGTCAGCAACACACTTTTCTTTCTCTCTCAAAACAAGCTTAACCTCCATTATTGAAATTTCCTTCTCTTCGAAGCTACCTCCATTATTGTTCCATCTCTCATATCTCTTTCATTTCCTCATAATTGGAGCAAAATAAGCAAGTTTCTCTGGATTTCTCATCATTAGATCTAGACAATAGTGAATTTATTTTTCACTTGAAGAGGTAAAATTCAGTTCCAGATTCCTTGTTTGATAGCTTAAATCAATGCTTGAAATCTTGTATACATGTTATTAGCTAGCCATATAATAGGTCTGATGTATTTAATTGGTTTGATTCGAGCTCCATTGATGTTTTGAAGTTTTCTGCAAATCATGCTCAAGTTCGTTTTCAGTGACTTTGAGCTCCAATTTCTCTTTGATCTGGCTTGTTTTTGAAATCTAAAAGATGTGTGATATTCTTAGAAGTTTGGTGACCATGTTTGATTTTTGAATCATCTCAAATGGTTGAGTAATAAGAGAGAAATTGAACCTGGAAGTTGCCTTGCTGAAAACTGTATTTCCACGCGTTTTAGGGATTTGGCATGCTGGTAGGGACGATGACATGTCCTTGCCTGATTGAACATGAAACTCTTTTCTTTTACAGCGTGTTTTTTTCCAAAGCAACTGTAGTAGCCTTTGAATATTAATTTTTTCTTTTGTTTTCTCAAATTTTATTTTAATATTTCCTTCACTTCAAAAATTATGAAAAAAATATTTTAAACTCCTTTTTCAGTATATTTTCATATTTTGATTTTGATTTCTTTTTTTTAATCATTTTTCTTGATTAAATAATATCATGTAAATAATTAGGGTTTTAATATTTCTTTTAAATCTTGAATTTTATTTTCCTATTTCTATTAAGTAAAAAAATCCATACAAAATATTTTTGGACTCCCCTCTGAGTTTATTACTTGAAAATATTTTTTGTCTGAATTTATAAAAATATTTGGTTACATTTTAAAAATCATTTGGACACAATATCTTTTTTTTTTGCATTAATTTTGTTAGTTTGTGTAAATAATTTTCTATTTCTTTTTTCCTTTTGAGATAAAATTCAAGAAAAATATGCTTTCTGATCCTTTTAATTTTCTTGACATTTAGGTTATTTTACATCAAATTTATTTGGCTTTGGATCTAATTGATTAATTTGTGAACTTAGTTTCCTCTTTTAGGGTTTTTGCTTGATCATGCACATTAATTGATTTAAATTTCTAACTTCCCACACCTATAAAATTAGAGATGAAGTTGTTTGGAGTGTTTGAACATGTTGAGGCCATAAAAATCATTTTTTCTGGAATTTTACAATGTGATTTCATATTTTTCACAAATTATTTTCCAAAACCATCTAGTTTAAGGCTTAAACTTACTAGTTTCCAAGTTTGCATTTCTAAAGCAAATTTCCACCTCAATCCAGGGACTCCAAATTTTATTTCTTGCTTTCATAGGAATTTAGGAAGTTAGGGTTTTAATTTCATAATTTTTCAAGTCATTTTCATATTTTAAAACCATGTTAGGGTTTTACCTTTGACTAATGTTTGTAAATTGAAAACTTTTGTACATGTGGTACTGACTTGGATCATATCTTGAGGTAAATTCTTCAACATCATTGGGTCTTGGGTGTTGATAGGTTGATAAACCAAATCCATTAAAATGGACGAATGATGTTGATGATATTTGACTCTAATCCCTTCCCTCTTCATCTTATTCCCCTTTCTTATTGTATTATATGTTATGGGATAATGATCTCTATATCATTTATCCAAACATGAAATACATAGATTGCAATTGACTGACCTCAAAATAGGTGTAACTTCTACATAAGTCCACTTACGATTGCTTAACATAGCGCTAAATTTTTTCCCGATTCGAATAAATGATCATTCGTGGCCTAAACCAATGTTTACAAGCCCAAGTGTGTTAATTTGATCCCTTTGATCCAATAAACTTGAGATTCATTATGTGGAGGCTTTGTTTCTACCAATCCTCTAATGGATCTTCATAAATTTTGGTCAACGCGGATCACTTAAACATTGTTGATCATTAAAGATTGCCTTGAGAATTCTAAAAATGGAAGATATACTTGACAAAAAGAAAATGCAACTTGTTGTTGAGAGGATTTGGTTCTACCAATCTTCTAATGAGTTCCAAATGCAAGTTTCAAGATGGTCATCCAACTAACCACAAATTCTTAATAAGTGACTTTACTTTATGCTTTTATTTTTATGCTTTTACTTTATGTACTATTTACTTTAGCATTTACATTTCATGCTATTTTCATCTTTGCTCACTTGAGCATTTACTTTTATGTCATTTTTATTTTGCTCACTTGAGCTTTTCTTTTCTTTTTGAAGATACGTAATAATCAACATAAACCATAAAAAACTTTAACGATACTTGGACTATTCGGTTACTATCCTTGGCATTATGAAGTATTGGACTTCTTAGACTTAGGAATAGAAAACCTTGTCCTATGTTGGAGACCTTGTGACCTTAATTGATATTTTGTCTGGAGTTCTAGAGGTTTACCTCAACACATTGGGTTGTTTGTTTGTTTTATGTGCAGGTTATTGTGATTACATATTTTATTTATAATCTGGAATTCACCCGTATACAGCCGTTACTCTGCCCGATTTTTTGTTAAGACTTAATACACTTGAAGTTTGGTTCTCTCAAGAGGTCTAGTATCTTTGCTTTCTTGGTTTCAATCCAAAGAATGGGAATTCTATCTTGACTCATAATGTCAAGTATTGGCTTCTTGTTAGTTAGATGGTTCTTCTCCTTAGCTCTTACCTAATGCTTTAGGATAGTCTCTTCTTCTCCTCCCATCTTCTCCAATTTCAAAAATCTTCTCCCTCCTTTTGAAAAATCTTCTTATTTTTAAACTTGAACCACTTTCATAATAAACTTGGACTTATGTCCATGCATTTTCAAAACATTTTCATAAATAAACTTCAATCAATTTAATAATACCTTAACATTTTTTTTGTGAGAAGACTAAAAGTCAATCAATCTCATTTTAAACTATTTTTCCACTTTGGCTTCTATCTTTAAAACTTTTCTTAAAAGATTGGACTCTTGTCAATCCTTGTAGTGATGCAAACAACTATACTTCTACAATGTGTAGTGAAGAGAGATATTTTCCATTTGGGTGTTGAGTGAGGCATTGTTGATTTTAAAATCAATCCATATCCTCCACTTTGAGATGATGCAAATTCTCCTGTCTCATGATTGTGGATAGTAAGTATGTTTTCCACACGGACAATGTCGATGATGTCTTATCTTATAAAATTAACCAACACACTTGTGTTTTAAAATTTTTAAAGGTGAACTACGTGTTCCCTGATCCTCTATCGCACTAAAGGTTCGCAACCGCGATGGGTGCCAAAATCATAAAAAATACTTCTTTTCTCACCTCCACCATCTATTTTTTATACAACATTTTATAGCCAAAATATACATATTTTTCAAAGAGGTTCCTGCGGAGTACCGTAGATGTTTAGGGTGCTAATACCTTCTATTTACATAACCAACCCCCTTACCTTGAATCTTTCCCCCTATTTTTAGGTTACTCGCTCTTTTCCCATTCCTTTGGAAACAATAATGCGCGGTGGCAATTTTTATTTTCATCTGTGCAAGTCTAGTCAATCCAATGACTTAGTCTTAAACATTTCTACCGCTACAAAAATATACAAAGATACTTTGAATTATTTTTGACTCTGTGAATTGTTTTTTATATTTTTATTTTGATGTTTGATATTTTTTTATAATTTTTGAATTGTTTGCCTTATTTTAATTGTTTTACAAATACTTTCCGATCTTTTTAAATTGTGAAAAAATTATGGAAGGATCCAATGAACTCTTGGCAAATATTGGTGACCTCATTTTTTATTATTTCTGATTTTGCTACTTTTCATAATTTTTTGGTTTATTTTTCTTATTTCTTTAAATTTTAAAAAATAGTTTCTGACATTAAAAAATTATGAAATTTTTTGTCAACACTTGTTGTCCCATTCTTGACCTCTGACATTTTTCTCTGGATTTTTATTTGGTGTTTTGATGCATTTTATGTATTTTACCTATTATTTCCCTTTTATTAACCATTTAAATATTATTTTATTAAATATTATTTTGTTATTTTTGTTTGGTCCTTATTTGGATGTTATTTTGGGACAAGTTCCTCAACATCATTGAATCTTGGGTGTTGATAGGTATAAAAACCAAATCCACCAAAATGGATGAATGATGTCGATGATATTTGAAACCCTAATTTCATTTAATGCATCCCCTCCCTCTTCATCTTATCCCTTTCTTACTTGTGCTCCATGTTGTTGGAGAATAATCTACATATCATTTCTCTAAACATATGGTACATAGATTACTATTGACCGGCCTCAAAAAAGGTGTGACTTCTACATAATTCCACTTACGATTGCTTAACATAGCGGTAAATTTGTCCCGATTCGAGAAATGATCATTTGTGGCCCAAACCTATGCTTGCAAGCCCATGTATGTTTAATATGAAACATTTGATCCAATAACCTTAAGGTTCTTTGATAGGAGGCTTTGGTGTTATCAATCCTCTAATGAACCATCATAAACTTTGGTCTAAGTGAATCATTTAAACATCGTTGATCATATGTTATCTCCTCGAGAACTTGAAATGAATGATATACTTGAAAAAAAATGAAACTTATTGTTGAGATTCTTTGATTTTATCAATCTTCTAATGAGTTTTCAAATTCAAGTTTCAAGATGGTCATTCAACTAACCTCTAACTTCTAATTCACTAACAATTGACTTTTACCTTTTGCTTTTACTTTATACTTTTATTTTATGCTTTTACTTTTATGAAACATTTATTTTAGCATTTACGTTTCATACTATTTTTATCTTTGCTCACTTGAGCATTTATCTTTATGTCATTTTTTTTGCTCCCTTGAGCCTTCATTTTCTTTTTTAAGACACTTAATAACCAACTTGAACAATAAAAAACTTTAAGGTTACTTGGACTATTTGGTTACTATCCTTGGCATCATGAAGCTGTGGACCTCTTGGACTTAGGATTAGAAGTCTTGATATCCTTAGGACCTTGTGACATTATTGATATTTTGTCTGGAGTTCTTAGAGTTTACCCCCAAGATATTGGGTTGATTTTCTTTGTGTGCAGGTTATTCTGATTACATGCTTTGTCTGTGATTGAGAATTCATTTGTATACATCTGTTACTCTGCCCAATTTTTGTTAAGACTTAATCCATCTAAAGCTTGGCATTCTTAAGAGGTTTAACATCTTTGCTTGCTTGGTTTCAATCCAAGGATGGGAATTCTACATTGACTTCATATGTCAAGTGTTGACTTCTTGTAGGTTATACGGTTCTTTTCCCTAGCTTTTACCTTATGCTTTAGGGTAGTCCCTTCATCTCCTCCCATCTTCTTTAAGTTCAAAAATCTTCTCCCTCCTTTTCAAAACTCTTCTGGTTTTCTAATTTGAACCGCTTTCATAATAAACTTAGACTTAGGTCCATGCATTTTCAGAAATATTTTTCTTAATCAAACTTTAACCAACTTAATCATACATTGACATTTTTTACGAGAAGACTAAAATTCATTCAATCTCATTCAAACCATTTTTTTCATTTTGGCTTTTTACTTTAAAATTTTCTCAAGAGATTAGACTCTTATCAATCCTTGTAGTGATGCTACTATACTTCTATGATATGTAATGGAGTGAGATATTTTCCACTTGGATGTTAAGTGTGTTGTACCCCAATTTTTGCCCCTAAGATCCCCTCATCATACCATGTTGATTCCATCACAACAAGATCACATTAGGATTCTTGGTTCCCCTCCCTATATTTAGCTTTGCCCTTTGAGGAATCACCAAGCACCTTGACTTGTGTTCTTTTGTGATCATGAATATTTTTGTCTTGATTTCTTCTTTTAATTAATAAAATAAAACGTTGGTTTGTCTTGCTTGTTACTTATGTAGGTAAAGGCAATGAGATTCAGCAAATTGCTCTATGGGTTCATGAGTTTATTTCCATGCCCTAGTCAATAAAGCTTGAGAAGTTCAAACCTTACCATTGGATTTGTTTTGGAGGAAATTCCATGGCAAGGTTATTTTGGTTCACTACATTTCAAGATTATCAAATTTGGTTCAAAAGTACAAGGGATTGATTAGAGAAGTTATCATGCTTGGACAAGGCTTTGTTCCCATTGGTCACAAATGCATGTTTCTCTCAATTCTCAAGATATGGAAGTGGTTTTGGTGACTATGAGTTCTCATTTTTCATCCTCAACAACTTCTATTTACAAAGCATTTGTGTTGGTACAAGAAGTTTGTTCAAAATTGCCAAGGTTCCTCAAGGCATTTTCTTGATCTAGGAGCTAGGGTTTTGAACTTCAAAGAAGCATATCTTGCTCATTTTTTTTTGTATTTTTGAGTGATTCCAAAGACATTGTTCTCTTCAAAGGGTTATAAATAAATCACTTCAAAATTTCCAAGGATTTTTCATGTGGAAGAAGCTTGATGATGAAGAAAGATTACAAGTCCTCCAGATGAACCCCCAATTTCTCATGTGTGACTTCAAATGATCATAACTTCGTCAATTTTTATCACCTTGAGACCACTTATTTTCCAAAATGATCTTGAAGATGTGAACTTTATACGTTCTTTTATGTGAAAAGTGAGAAAATATAAGGAAGATTCCCTAAGGATACAAAAGATTATAGGTCATTTCATGATTTTTTGCCAACTTCAACAATTCATAACTCTCTCAATTTTTGGAGATTTTGAATGGTTCAAGTTTCAAAATGTCATTCAAGAGGTCTATTTCATGCCATATTTTTTTGGCCAAGAGAAAATTCCAATTGGAAGGCCATGTTTGGATGCAAAAAATTATAGGTCACTTTTGAAGATAAAATTGTAATATTTCTAAGTATGGAAAGTAAACATTTTTCCCCAACTTTGACTCAATGCAACTTTCAGCTCAAGAATCCATTTGATTCCATTCTTTTTCCATTGCAAATCTTGTAACCTCATCTTTATAAAGCATCAAGGATCATGCCTTAAGACCCCTTGAGTTGAGAATGCCATTAGATTGAACTTGGTAACTTAGAACTGAAGTTTCTTCATAAGTCAGAATTTGAAATTCATGTTTTGGCCTCTAAACATCAAATTAGCACGCGTTTGTGATCTAAACACGTTTAACCAAGTTGCCAAAGTGGATTAGAGCCTTAAAACGCAAGGATTGGATGAGTTTTGATGGAAATCATATCACACTTTGCTCGTGCATCAGGTTCACACGATTTCCCTCCAAACTTCATCATTTCACACGCTTGAACATTCCATTTGATTCCCAATAAATAGATGGTCATCCCCCATTCATTTCCTCAATCTTTGAGAGCCAAAAACACTCTGTCAAAACCTCACACGAGCTTGAAATTTTTTTAATCAGTTTCTGAGATTCCAGCCTTTTCCTCTAAAATTCTTTTCACATTCATCTTTCAAGCATCATACAAACTCTCCAGCACTTAAACCAAGCAAAACGAGCCATAATCCAAGCTATAGAATTCCAGTTTCAAAGCTTCTTTCTTGAACTTTGAAAAGGTATAATTCTCCATCATTTGGATCCAAATAAAGCACTAACATATTCTACTCCTTCTCCTGATTCTAGTGCTTCTTACAATTTTTAAATCCATTGAGAATTGAGAGAGAAATCTCAAATTGAAGGTGCTCACTATTTTCTGGGTTTTTGATTCATATCTCTTTATATACTTTATATAAATTTGGCGCGATTGTGGTGTTAGGATCGTCTTGAAGAGACGAATCCAATGATACTGGCCTGGGATCCTAAATTTACCGTTTGAAGGATCACACAAAATCTCCATTGCAGGATGGATGGAGCTTGAAGACGATGACATGTCTCGTCTAAACTAATGATAGCGTACCAAGTGTTTTAATTTCATTGGTTGCCCTTTTTCTGATTCCCTGCGCATCCCACAAAGGTCCATATCAAGCACAACTCGTCTGGTCCATTGAATTAGCTTACTAACGCATTTTGACTATGATATGATGGCCCATATCTTTTTGGTTTCATTTTATTTTCTGATTTTTATATTTTAATTTATTTAATTTTCAAAAATTCATAACTCTTTTATTTTTTATCCAAAAATTATGAAAAAATTCAAAAAAATACTTTGAATTATTTCTGATCTCATGACTATTTTTTCATATTTTTATTTTGATATTTGATATTTTTTTTATATTTTTTGCATTATTTGTTTCCTTTTAATTACTTTAAAAATGCTTTCTGACATTTTTTAATTCTGAAAAATTTCTTAAATATCATTTTGCATATTTCTGACTTTTTGAAAATTTTATAGAATTTTATATTAATGTTTACTATTTTTGACCTATTTTATTTTTGTTTGAACAATTTTAATTAATTTTAAAATAGTTTCTGACTTTTAAAAATTGCCAAAAAATTTATAAAAATATTTGAGTCCTTTTCTGATTTTTCTATGGCCTTAATTTTTCTTGATTAATTTGAATATAGTTGATATTTTTCTTTCTTATTTCTATTTTAAAACATTTTTAAAAACATTTTTTAATGTATATATTAAATGCAATATTACTTTGTGATTATTTTCTGGATGAACTTGGTTTGAATTTTGACCATGAACTTTATTAACATCATCGGATCCACGGTGTTGAGTCTAACTCCACAAAAATGGATGAATGATTTTAATAATAGTTTGATTAAAATTTAATTCAAATGTGATTTGTATATTCTTCCCCACCCCTCTCCATCTCATCCCTTTCTTATTGCACTAAATGTTATTGGAGCATGATCTCTATATCATGTCTCAAAACAAATGATGCATATATTGCTATTGACCGGCCTTAAAATAGGTGCGACTTCTATATAAGTCCACTTATGATTGTTTAACATTACGCTAAATTTTGTTCCGATTCGAATAAATGATCATTCGTGGCCCAAACCTATGTTTGCAAGCCCAAATATGTGAATTTGATCTCTTTGATCTAATAACCTTGAGATTCATTGTGTGGAGGTTTTGGTTATACCAATCCTCTAATGGATCTACAACACTTTTGGTCAACGCGGATCACTTAAACATTGTTGATCATTAAATGGCACTTGTGAGGATTCCAAATGGGTGATATAATTCACAAAAAGCAAATGCAACTTGTTGTGTGAAGGCTTTGGTTCTACCAATCCTTTAATGAGTTCCAAATGCAAGTTTCAAGATGATCATCCAACTAACCACTAATCACTAATAATTGATTTTACCTTTTGTTTTTACTTTATGCCCCTTTATTTTTTATGCTTTATGCACCATTTACTTTAAAGCATTTACATTTCATACTATCTTCATCTTTGCTCACTTGAGCCTTTTGTTTTTATTTCTAAAACACCTAATAATCAACATAAACCATAAACAAAAGTTTAATGGTACTTGGACTATTTCGTTACTATCCTTGGCATTATGGAGTATGGGACTTCTTGGAATTAGGATTAGAAACCTTGGCCTATGTTGGAGACATTGTGATCTTAATTGATATTTTGTCTGGAGTTCTTGAGGTTTACCTTAATACATTGGGTTGTTTGTTTGTTTTGTGTGCAGGTTATTGTGATTACATACTTTGTTTGTAGTCTGGAATTCACTCGTATAGAGCCGTTACTCTGCCCAATTTTTTGAAGACTTAATATACTTGAAGTTCGATTCCCTCAAGAGGTCTAGTATCTGTGCTTGCTTGGTTTCAATCCAAAGAATGGAAATTCTATCTTGACTCATAATGTCAAGTATTGGCTTCTTGTTGGTTAGATGGTTCTTATCCCTAGCTTTTACCTTATGCTTTAGGATAGTCTCTTCTTCTCCTCCCATCTTCTCCAATTTCAAAAATCTTCTCCCTCCTTTTGAAAACTCTTCTTATTTTTTAAACTTGAACTACTTTCATAATAAACTTGGACTTAGGTCCATGCATTTTCTAAACCTTTTCATAAATAAACTTCAATCAATTTAATATACCTTGACATTTTTGTGAGAAGACTAAAATTCAATCAATCTCATTTCAAACTATTTTGCCACTTTGGCTTCTATCTTTAAAATTTTTCTCAAAAGATTGGACTCTTGTCAATCCTTGTAGTGATGCAAACAACTATACTTCTGCAATGTATAGTGAAGAGAGATATTCTCCACTTGGGTGTTGAGTGAGGCATTGTTGATTTTAAAATCAAGCCATATCCTCCACTTTGAGATGATGCAAATTCTCATTTCTCATGATTGTGGGTAGTAAGTATGTTTTCCATACAGACATTGACGATAACGTCTTATCTCACAAAATTAACCAACACACTTATGTTTTAAAATACTTTAAAAGAGGAACTATGTGTACCCTGATCCCCTATTGCACAAAAGGTGGTATGTAGGCACTAAAAGTTCGCAACTGCGGAGGGTGCAAAAACCATAAAAAATATATTTCTTTTCTCACCTCCACCATCCATTTTTATACAATATTTTGTAGCCAAAATATACAGATTTTACAAAGAGGTTTCTGCGGAGTACCGTAGATGTTTAGGGTGATAATACCTTCCCTTTGCATAACCAACCCCCTTACCTTGAATATTTCCCCCATCTTTTTTGGGTTACTCTCTCTTTTCCCATTCCTTTGGAAACAATAAAGCGCGATGGCGATTTTTATTTTGATCTGTATAAGTCTAGTCAATCCAATGGTTTAGTCTTAAACATTTCTACCGCTACAAAAAGATGGCGACTTCACTAGGGAAAGATTGACCTATTGTTGGTCCATCCCTAAGAGGGTTGAGCCTATCTTTGTTTATATTTGTATATGTGCTATTGTTGTTGATGTGTTATATGTTGTATATATGTTTGCCTATATTTTCCTGGTTTTTAGGGTGCTTAGTGATTACTTATAAGTCCTATACCCGGACTTGGGAAAACATTAAGATAGGACGGGCGGTATAGTCATGTTAACTTTGAGGGAGTAATCCCAAAAAAGGAGGCATGAGATCCCCCACTCAGTGGAGGCCCCTTTGACTGTAGTGTCGTTCACCGAGTAATTGGGAATACGTACTGCTTTTGACCTCGGAGCTTGTTGAAGTTGAGGACTGTAGAATACCTAACCCATCTTGGCCTTTTAGTTATAGTGCGGAAGCTATGACAGAGTAATCCAGAAATAGTTGTCATGCGATGCTACGCTCGGATGAGTTTTTCTTGAGAATATTACTAATTACCGAGTTAATCGGGAAGTTGGTAATATCCGAAGGAAGGATGTAAACTCTAGGAACCTCTAGAACCTTGTTCGGCAGGTGATAACTTTTAGACCATACCTTATGGGTAGTACCTTCAACCTCATGCTCGTGACGTTGAACCTATGAACCCTATATGTGTGATCTTGTGTGTGATTGTTGCATCATGCATCCATGAACTCATAAGCATATTTTGAAGAAATCTTATTTCAAGGGACTTAAAAGTTGACCATTTGTGAATATCTTAGGTAACTATGGATTATGGAAAAAGAAAGACCGAAAAATACAGTTTCAAGGATCCCAAGATAGATGAGTTGATCAGTCTATTTCCCAAGATCGAGTGTCCTACAGATTTTCGGAAGAAGTATGGGTCCATCATTCCTCTCATGAAGCTTAGGATGAAGGAGGGTTTCCTCTCGAACTTGGTCCAGTTCTATGATCTGATGTATCATTTCTTTACTTTTCCCAACTAAAAGTTGATGCCTACACTCGAGGAGTATTCTTATCTGTTGGATTTACCTATTACCAATCGTGTACCTTTTATTGGTTTAGAGGAAGAGCCAAAATCACATGAGATTGCTGCTTTGATTCATCTGGGGAAGTCTGAGTTTGAAGCCCGTATGACTACTAAATGAGGGATTAGAGGATTACCAGCCCATTTCTTATTAGAGAAGGCTTGTTACTTTGCCAGGATGAAGAGTACAATCGCTTTTGAAGCCATATTTGCTATACTTTCTTACGGGATGTTCTTATTTCCTAATGTGGACAGGTTTTTGACATTAACGCAATCAGGATCTTCATGATTGGAAACCCAGTTCCTACATTGCTGGGAGATGCTTATTACTCTATTCATCTTCGAAATTCTTACCATGGGGGAATGATTATCTGTTGCACGCCTCTGTTGTACTGGTGGTTTGTCTCTCACATGCCTTAGTCTGATGCTTTTTGAGATGTCAGGAAGGAACCCCATTGGGCTCCTAAGATCATGGCACTTACTCACTCGAATATTGATTGGTATCATCGAGCTTACTAGGATATCGAGATTGTTGACAGTCGTGGTAGTTTCCCCAATGTACCTCTTCTCGGTACAAAGGGAGGAATCAACTATAACCCTGTTCTTGCATGATGACAGCTTGGTTATCCGATGAGGGATAAACCAAATAGTATTCATTTGAGTAGTTTCTATCTGAAGGAAGATGAAGACCATAGGGAAGCTAAGGAGCATATTTTGAAGGCCTGGCATCACATTCATAAGAAGAGTAGGAAAGAATTGGGACCTAGGGATGCTGTTTCTTTGGAACCATATCTTTAGTGGGTCCAAACGAGAGCTATTCAGTTGAAGATGTCGTATTCCCGGGAAACACCTATGCCTGATTTGTTTGTGAAAACCACTCCTCCCTTATTGGATGATCTAAAAGAGCTGCAGATTGCTTTGGTCAGGATGCAACATGAAAAGGACGCTTGGAAGAATAAGTGCCAAACTTTAGAGATTTCCTATAGAGCATACTTGAAGGAGAAAGACGACTTGATTTAGATCCTTGAGAGACGGGCTGAGAGACTATGGAGAGGCAAGGGGATTTATTTTATCCTAAGCCTTGGTCAGATGCTATTTGCTCACTCCCTGATTCAGGTGATTGGAAGGAGGTCGCCACCAGATATGCGGAAGAAAACCAGAGGTTAAAGGCTTAGATTTCCAGGCTCACAAGGAAGCGCCAACGTATAGAATGATCTCCATCAGCTTCACTTTTCATGGTTTTAGATTTTATTTTCATCCTGTATTGGGATCATTAAAACTTGTAATCCATTTTGAAGTTGTTATAATAAATTTTTTCAGTATTTTCAAAAGTGTTATTACTTTGATATTCGCAATATGTCCATAAATTTTAAATCCCTTGAAATATAATAATAAAATAAAATCATGTGCATTGCATACCATGCATCATATTGTACATATTTCTTGCATTTGTTATTCATATCCAAGTGTCTTACCAAGCTTCTTTACTTCGTTCAGCAAGCTGACTCATCACTACAACACTCGGGCTAATTTCAGAAAGAAGATGGATAACTTAGAACAAGAGAATCGCGAGCTATGCGAGGAGGTTTCTGCTTTGAAGGCCGGCATGGCCAATCTTACTGCTCTGATGGAATCTCTGGTGGCTTCTCAGAATCAGCCACCGAGTGTTCAACCTTAACCAACAAGGGTTATTGTTGAAGCTCCGACTGTTCCCATGTCTACTACTCCAGCTGTTGTTCAGAATCGCATGCCTCAAGGCATGGGGAATGCCAGAGAATTTTTCGCCTGAAGGTTTCGACCTTGGTCCTCGAGATACTCCAATTGTTCAAACTATTGTTACTCCTGCACCTCCTGTGGTGCATGTTGCTCCTGCTGCACCTCCTTCGGTGAATATGGTTCCATTTGTTAACAATGATGCGTGTCATCCTTTCCCTCCACCAAGTTAAGACTTGGGTCTTTATGACAGAATGGATGATTTCCAAGAGCAGTTTGACAAGATGCAGAGAGAGATGAAGGCCCTCAGGGAAAAGATTTATTTGGGCAGAACGTGAATGATTTATGCTTGGTCCCGAATGTCAAGATACCTGTGAAGTTTAAAGTCCCAGAGTTTGAGAAATACAAGGGAAACACTTGCCCTCGTGCCCATCTAGTGATGTATGTAAGGAGAATGTCTACCCATACTAATGATCAGCGTCTGCTGATTCACTTTTTTCAGGATAGTTTGACCGGTGCTGCGCTGAAGTGGTATATGAGTTTGGACAACATCAACATCCATACTTTCAATGACTTAGGAGAAGCGTTCATCAAACAATACAAGTACAATGTGGACATGGCGCCTGACCATGATCAACTCAGGGTCATGGTTTAAAAAGACAGGGAATCTTTCAAAGAATATGCACAGAGAAGGCGTGAGGTGGCTGCCCAAGTGATTCCTCTCATGGAAGAGAAGGAGATGACTAAGATTTTCTTGAAAACTCTGGGTGCTTTCTACTACGTGAGGATGGTAGCGAGTGCGCCAAGTGACTTTATTGAAATGGTAGGAATGGGTATCTGCTTAGAAGAGGCTGTAGGAGAGGGTCGTTTAACAAAAAGTGAAGGATCTGGAGGTGTGAAGAAGCCATCTTATGGGTTTACCAAAAAGAAGGAAGGGGATGCAAATGTTGTCATGAAAGAGAGGAGGATTAACACTCCTAGAAGGAATTTTCAGCGTCATCAGTAAGTCGCCTCAGTTACTCCAATTGTGGGTGTAGCTCCAACTACCGTTGCTTATCAGAGACCGTCCCAACAGAGGAATCAAGGGTATAATCAGAGAAGGGAGAGTTATGACCATATTCCTATGAGCTATACGGAATTACTACCATCATTGATTCAGAAGAAGTTGGTTCAGACCCGACCACCGCCCGCTGTACCATCACCATTGCCTTGATATTACAAAGCAGACCAAACATGTGCTTTTCATCAAGGAGCACCAGGGCATAATTTTGAGAATTGTTATCCTTTGAAGACTGAGGTGCAGAAATTGGTGAAGTATGGTATTCTATTTTTCAAGGATGTGGGCCCTAATGTGAAAGACAATCCTCTGCCCAAGCATGGAGGAGTAAATGCTGTGAATATGGTGGTTGGTTGTCCAGGCGACTTCCAGATTTTTGATATTAATCTGGTTAGAGGAGATTTGGTGAAAATTCATGCAGACCTCTGTGAATTTAGCTACTATACACATGATCATGCCGGTTGTTCTATCTGTAGTACGGACATACAGGGTTGCGACAACATAAAGGCTGATTTGCAAGAGATGATGGATGAGGGCCTCATCCAAATAATCAGGCCTAGGCAAGAGTATGAAGAGGAGGTGAATATGGTTTCTGGATGTCCTAGAGAGTTCAGAATCTTTGATGTAGAACATATGAATGAGGATCTTATACAACTGCACGCTACTTTCTGCCACTTGGCAGGTCAGGCGGAACACCAGTATGGATCTTGCCGAATTTGCTGTCAGGACTCCCGAGGATGTTCTATTGTAAGGAAAGGTGTTTAGTTGTTGTTAGATAATGGAACCATCAAGTTTATAGGTCAAAGGGATGATTACCATGAAGTTGATATGGTTGAGTTTTGTTTGGCTGAAGACGAGTCGGATGAAGAGTATGCCTCTACAGATGAGTATTTTTCCTCAGATGAGGATTTGTTTTCCAGAAATGACTCAATAATGATTGATTGTGTTGAAGAAGGGGTAAACGTCATTGTACGTTGTTTTGGTGCACCCGCCCATTTTGAAGTTGAATATTATAGCAAGCCAGCTGTTACCCCATTGGTGATTATTTTGCCGGGTCTTGTTCCCTACAAGTTAGATAAGGCTATACCCTACAAATACAATGCTACAATTTTAGAGGATGGAGTGGAGGTTCCCATCCAGCCAATGCCCGATGTTGGAAATATTGCTGAAAATAGTAAAGTGACCTGCAGCGGTCGTGTGTTTGCACCAGTTTTTAGAGGAGATGTTAGTGCTGGAAAGAAAATTGCTGAGAATGTTGAACCCAAGAAGGTTATGGGTGAATCTAGTGGAGCTACGTTAGAGAAAGAAGTGGATGATATTTTGAAGATAATCAAGATGAGCGACTACAGAATTGTAGATCAACTACTGCAGACTCCTTCAAAAATATATATTGGCTTTATTGATGAACCCATCTACTCACGGAGAATCCTTGATGAGAGTATTAGACCAAGCTTTTGTAGAGAGTGACATGCCTGTAGACCAGTTCAGCAACGTAGTAGGGAACATTACGTCATGTAATAACTTTAGTTTCTGCGATGATGAATTTCCAAATGAAGGAAGGAATCACAACCTGGTCCTCCACATCTCTATGAATGGAAAGAATGATTCGCTATCCAATGTGCTGATTGATAATGGATCCGCTTTGAAAGTTATACCGAGGAGCACTCTTATGAAGTTAAAATATAAAGGAACGCCTATGCACCCGAGTGGCATCATCGTGAAAGTGTTTGGTGGATCAAGGAAATCTGTTATTGGTGAAGTGAACTTGCCTATTCATATAAGACCACATTTGTTTCAGATAACTTTCTAGGTCATGGACATTGTACCCACTTATAGCTGCTTGTTGGGACGGACATGGATTCATGAGGTAGGGGCTGTCACTTTAACTTTACACCTGAAACTGAAATTTGTACGTGAAGGGAAAGTAATGATCATAAATGGGGAACAAGCATTATTAATATCTCATTTGTCCTCTTTCAGCATTGTCGAGGCGGATGAAGCTGCTGTTGGGACTCAGTTTCAAGCTTTATCTATTGACAACATAAGAGGAAATGAGAATTCCATGGTTTCGCTTAAGGATGCGCAACAGGTTGTGCGTAAGGGTCATAGTGAAGTATGGGGACAAATTGTGGATCCACCAGCAAACAAGAACAGAACCGGCTTGGGGTTCTCTTTGAAGAATGATAAAGGTAAGAGCATGAAGCCGAAGTCTTCCGTAGGCCAGTATCAAGACATTTTCTGTAGCGGGGGTTATCTTCATCCGACTGTTTCTAGGATTAATGCCATTGTGGAAGATAAATCAGAGCAGGAAATGCCAAATTATGGGACGCACGAAGTTAGGGTTCAGAACTGGATCACCATTGATGTTTCCCTCTTGCATACATGTTTCAAAGTAATTTTATTTGTTAAATCTTTTTGAAAAGCTTTCACTCTGCCCAAGGTGGAAGTATTAATGTTGTAGGGATTATATATTTGCTGTGAATTTCGAAATCAATAATAAAAGTTGTCTTTGTTTTCCAAATTGTTTCTTTATTTTATGCTTTTTCTTGGAAAATGGTAATAAAAAAAAACCTTTCAAAATAAATAATAACTGAAATTCAATCTGCATGATCACTTGTTATATGTGTCAGTTTCTAAATGCAATCATAAATCATATTTGCAGATTAATTAAAAAACCCGTTGAGCACAATGACCATGCACCCTCTCCCAACTTTGAATGTCCTGTGTATGGGGCCGAAGAAGAAGACTATGATGAGATTCCAGAAGAGGTATCATGGTTGCTTGAGTGCGAGGAAAATGCCATTAAGCCATATAAAGAGCCATTGGAAGTAATCAATTTGGGAATAGAAGAAGATCCAAAAGAGGTCAAGATCGCAACATTGTTGCATCCTGATGTGAAGAGCAGGTTGATCGGATCGTTGAAAGAGTATGTGGATATTTTTGCTTGGTCTTATCAAGATATGCCTGGCCTAGATACAAATATCGTAGAGCACCGTTTGCCGTTGAAGCCAGAATGTCCGCCAATCAAACAGAAGTTGAGAAGAACTCACCCAGATATGGCAGTGAAGATCAAAGAGGAAGTTCTAAAGCATATTAATGTCAGTTTCCTTGTGACGTCAGTGTATCCTCAATGGATCTCCAATATTGTCTCAGTGCTAAAAAAGGACGGAAAAGTCCGCATGTGCGTAGATTATAGAGAGCTAAATAAAGCTAGTCCAAAAGATGATTTTCCATTTCCACACATTGATATGTTAGTGGATATCATGACAAAATTCAAAGTATTCTCGTTCATGGACGGATTTTCTGGGTATAATTAAATAAGAATGGCTCCAGAGGACATGGAAAAAACAACGTTCATCACACCCTGGGGAATATTCTATTACAGAGTGATGCCCTTCGAGTTGAATAACGCTGGTGCAACGTACCAGAGGGCTATGACAACCCTATTCCATGATCTGATGCACAAGGAGATCGAAGTATATGTTGTTGACATGATTTCTAAATCCCAGACAGAAGAAGGGTATGTAGAAGATTTGTTGAAGTTGTTTCAGCGTTTGAGGAAGTATCGTCTCCGCTTGAATCTAAATAAGTGTACCTTCAATGTCCGATCAGGGAAATTGTTGGGTTTCATTGTTAGCCAGAAAGGAATTGAAATTGACCATGATAAAGTCAAAGCAATTCAAGAGATACCAGCGCCAAGAACTGAAAATCAAGTCAGAGGGTTCCTCGGGCGTTTGAATTATATTTCCAGATTCATTTCCCACATGACTGCAACATGTGAACCGATCTTTAAGTTGTTAAAGAAAGATCAAGGTTGTGTGTGGAAGGATGTCTGCCAAAGGGCATTTGAAAGTATTAAATAATATTTGCTTGAACCTCCTATCTTGCTCCCTCCTGTCGAAGGAAGACCGTTGATTATGTATCTAACAATGTTAGATAATTCCATGGGTTGTATTCTGGGACAACAAGATGAAACAGGGAAGAAAGAGTATTCCATTTATTATCTCAGTAAAAAGTTTACTGATTGTGAGTCGCGGTATTCCATGCTGGAAAAGACATGTTGTGCTCTGGCCTGGGCGGAATGACGTTTGCGGTAGTATATGTTGAATCACACCACTTGGTTGATCTCCAAAATGGATCCAATTTAATACATTTTTGAAAAGCCTGCTCTTACTGGGAGAATTGCCTGCTGGCAGATGTTGTTATCTGAATATGACATCAAATACCTCACTCAAAAAGCTATTAAAAGTAGTGTGTTGGAAGATTATCTTGCTCACCAACCAGTGGAGGATCATCAGTCTGTAGAGTATGAATTCCCTGATGAGGATGTGATGTTCCTAAAAGTGAAAGATTGTGATGAGCCATTGCCCGAGGAAGGTCCTGACTCCGAATCTCGTTGGAGTATGATATTTGATGGAGCTGTGAATGCTTAAAATAAAGGTATTGGTGATGTGATCGTCACCCCACGTGGATCACACATTCCTTTTACTGCGAGGTTAACATTTGATTGCACTAATAATATGGCAGAATATGAGGATTGCATCATGGGTCTCGAGGAAGCCATCGATCTCAGAATTAAAATTCTTGATGTGTTCGATGATTCAGCTTTGGTAATAAATCAGATTAAAGGAGAATGGGATACTCGTCACCCCGGCTTAATCCCTTACATAGATTATGCTAGAAGATTGTTACCCTTCTTTAACAAAGTTGAATTACATCATATTCCAAGAGATAAAAATCAAATGGCGGATGCTCTGGAAACTCTGGCTTCTATGTATCAAGTGAATACTTGGAATGATATACCTCGAGTTATGGTTCGGCGACTGGATAGGCCCGCTCATGTGTTTACAACAGAAGAGGTAGCAGATGAGAAACTTTGGTATTATGATATCAAGCATTTCCTCCAGACTCAGGAATACCCGATTGGTGCTTCGAAGAAGGATAGAAAGACATTGAGAAGATTGGCTGGAAGTTTCTTCCTCAGTGAAAATGTGTTGTATAAGAGAAATTATGACATGGTCTTGCTCAGATGCATGTATAGACACGAATTAGACATGTTGATGCATGAGATTCATGAAGGTTCATTTGGCACTCATGCCAATGGACATTCGATGGCTAAAAAGATGCTAAGGGCAGGATACTATTGGCTGACAATGGAATCTGACTGTTATAAATTTGCAAAGAAGTGTCACAAATGCCAGATTTATGCGGACAAAGTTCATGTGCCTCCGACACTTCTCAATGTGATTTCCTCCCTGTGGCATTTCTCTATGTGGGGTATTAATATGATTGGGATGATAGAACCCAAAGCTTCGAATGGACACCATTTTATCTTAGTAGCATTGATTACTTCACCAAGTGGGTGGAGGCTGCTTCGTATGCTAATGTCACTAGGCAGGTGGTTGTGCGCTTCATTAAGAATAATCTTATATGCCGGTATGGTGTGCCGAACATAATTATCACCGACAATGGCTCGAATCTGAACAACAAAGTGATGACAGAACTGTGTGAAGAGTTCAAGATTGTCCATCATAATTCCTCTCCGTACTGGCCATAGATGAATGGGGCTGTTGAAGCTGCTAATAAGAATATTAAGAAGATTATCCAGAAAATGGTTGTTACTTATAAGGATTGGCATGAAATGCTCCCTTTTGCTTTTCATGGATATCGAACATATGTCTGCACTTCAACAGGAACAACCTCGTTCTTCCTTGTGTATGGAATGGAAGCGGTACTCCCAATTGAGGTTGAGATTCCCTCTTTGCATGTGATAATGGAAACTAAGTTGTCAGAGGCTGAATGGGTCCAGAACAGGTTTGACCAATTGAATTTGATCGAAGAAAAGAGATTGACAACTTTGTGTCATAGACAGTTATATCAGAAGAGAATGAAGAAAGCTTTTGATAATAAGGTTGTTGTACCCCAAAATTTTCCCTCTCATTTCTCAGAGGATCATCCTGGACCCTCAGGTTTTCTTCCATCCAATTCCAAGCCTTGAATTACAAATTTTCCAAGAAAGTCATTCACAAGGGAAAAATGGTCATTGGCATACTGAAAAGTCAAACTTTGACTTTTGGATCAAAATCAAGTTTCAAGAGTCATGTTTCATCAAGACGTGTTGAAATATGAAGTTTGTTTCATCAAGAAATTCAAAAGTCAAAATTACTTTGGAAAAGTCAAAATTCTAAATACTTAGAATTTTTTCGAAATGTTTAAGTAATATGACAATGTTGTACCCCAAATTTTCCCCTCTCACTTATCAAGAATTTTGCTCACAAGATATCCTGGACTCAAGACAACACTAGGGTTTGATCAACTCAAGACACCTCCTCATGCACTGATGACCAAAATTAGGGTTTGAGTTTGCACAAGGATTTTTGGACTATCAATGCTTCATATGACTTTCAAGGATCATCATGGACCCCCAAGATTATTCATGTCAATTTTCAAGCCTTGGATCACACTTTAGATCAATCAATTGAACAGTTGACCTAAAAATCAGCTGTATTGGGGAAAACAGTCAACCATAGCCAATTTACAGTCAAACTTCATAATTTTTAATCCACATCGAAATTTTAGACCCATATGCATCATTTGATCAAGTTTGGACCATAATTTCTCAAGAAATTTGATCAAATCTCCAAAAGGGCAAAATGCTCAAAATTAGGGTTTTGATTGGAAAATAGCAATTTCTGATTTTTAACCTAGTAAATGATCAATTGGTTTAAGGCATGATCTCAAAAGTCCAATTGCATCATTTTAACCTAATTGCATATTTCAATTCATCTCCTGAGATCAGTGGATTGATAAACAAAATTCAATCAACTGGTGGGAAAAGTCAACTGTACACTAAAAAGTCGAATTTTGACTTTTTGACCAAAGTTGAGTCCCAAAAATCATATTTCACAAGACATCCAAAATATAAAATTTGATCATCAAAAATCAAGAAAGTCAAAAATCCAATTTTTGCAAGACTTGGAAATTTTTCTAAGTTAAGTTCATTGCTTCATGACACCTTGTCACTACAATTCAAAAAAATTCAAGTTATTACAAAGTGGCATTTTTGCAAGTTTACAAATCCTAAACTTTGTATTGCTTGGACTTTTTTCCTTTGATTCAAAACCTTGCCACAATGCTTTGTCTTTGATAGAATATGCATTAATTGCTCCACAAACCAAACTTGTTTCATGCTATAAACTATGTTGTCCAACTTATTGCTAAACAAAAAATGATATGCTACTTCTGTACATTGCCACAACACTCCAAACCCATGCTCATTTGATGTCCTACAAAACCTTGTGCCATGCTGCACTACAAACATGTCACAAAACCTGCATTGTTGTCCTATACAATCCAAAATATGTCCACAAAACCAGCCAAAGACTGCTCTATGCAGTCTGCTCCAACCTGCATCATAACAACCATAAAATTGCACCAAAATGGCAAAAGAAAATTGTGTGGAAAAAGTATCAAAGCAGTAGGCAAAAACAATTCAAAATAACTTATTTTGTTTCCCTCCTAAACCTCAGTCGAGAAGCTACAAAAGGGATTATTTCATAAAAAAAAAGATTTTTGGGGAGAGAAAAAAGAGAGAGGAGAAAAACAAAACTTTTGTTAAACTCTGCTCATTCATAAAACCCAGCTCATTTCATAAAACTCAGTTCATCCATAAAAACTTTACTCATCTTTAACTCTGTTTTCACTCACAAAAACAGAAAAATCCTCAATCCATTGTTGTACATCCTTGCAAACATTCCCCTAAACCAACTACCCAAACACCTCATATACATCACATGGAGATTATTCTAACATAAGAACATTTTCTGTAACACCTTTATACTCACCTTCCAAGCATAAACAAAAAAAATAGTACTTTACACCTTTGACTGGGTTGGAGCGATTCTGGAACTTGGTCACACAGAGTAAGGATTGGAGTAGCTCTAAAGAGGAGTTCGGTCATTCATCACTTTGAATCCGGAGATATCCATACGTATTCTAATGTTTCGCTTCAAGAGGTATATTTTTCTTCAAACTGTAATATCTTTTTCCATACATCATTTTCTGTTTGTGTCCAAAAGATATGTAAAAGATAAATCAAGAAAGGAAAACTCAGTAAAAAAGAGCCAAGACAGGGGCTGACACGGGGGCTGACACTGGTACAAAAAAGGAAAAATGCGCATGGACCATTACAGAAGCTGACACGGGTGCCCGTGTCATAGGACACGGGTGCCCGTGTCATAGGACACGGGTGCCCGTGTCATAGGACACGGCCCGTGTCAGACCAGACAACATAAATTTTGGTTTTTCTTTTGATCTTTTGCTTTTATTTTAATTTAATTTGGTTGTAATAATTAGGAATTTTATTTTTTGCAACCACCACTTGTACACTTGTATACCCCATCCCTCAAAAAGTATGTAATAGCGTAGGACCTTTATTTTCCGCATTTTTGCTTTCATAAATATTAGTAATTAGAGTGTATGGCAAGATAAAACTAACAAGTAGACCACCCTAATCAAAGATTAAACGCGTGCAATAAAACACACCATTCACACATGCACCTCTAGGGTAATCTTGCTTTGTTGCCTCAGAAAACAGTCATGTCTCTCGAATAGGGGACACTTTAGCAAAGACCATTCGATAAAGAAAGGATCGTAGTCCCTCGATGACCCTCGATGTTGCCTTCAGTAAAATGATCTAGTCCCTTACGAAAAATTGCTAAAGCGTCTCATAAGTTGCCTTCTATGACTGTACAAACGTCCCGCGCCTGTCACTTCACATCCAACGATGGGGCTTCTTATCAAATCAATGGTAAGATAGCAACATCTAAAGGAGGAAAATAACATTTAAGACCTTTCGAGTAGGTAGATTCGATCTTAGTTGCTCGCTTGCTCACAACCAAACATTTCACACCAACACTTTCACATTAAAACCTTTTTCAAAAGACAAAAACGTTTTGTATACGTTCTTATAGAGACGAGAACCATTACAAAAACATGTTTTCAAAATCACTTTTAAAAACACATTCCACCAACACCTATTTGAACTATTTTTCGAAACAACACTTTGTACGCGTTATTATAGAGACGAGAACCATTACAAAGACGTTTTCAAAATACTTTTAAAACCCACACCACAAGCACATTCAAATAAAGGCAAGTGATCTAGCAAGTAACTAAGAGCCCATGGAAAACCATGGACGAAAAGGGTGCTAACACCTTCCCTTTTCATAATCTACCCCCCGAACTCAAGAAGTAATCTCTAAAGGTCTTTCCTGTGCTTTTTCACCTTTCCTTTTGGATAAAAGAAAATTCGGTGGCGACTCTTGCTAAACCGTAACATTTGCGAATACAAAACGCAAAAACCTTCAAGTCAGTTCTCCCACCGTACCACAGAAGTGGAGACTCTGCTGGGGAATATTCTAAATATGGGGTTACCTCAGGGATTAGATCACATTTACTTGCTTACATTGTTTGAATTGTATGCTTTACATTTTGGTTCTTTATTTCGGTTTGAATCCTCCACCCGGATTTGGGATACATTATAGGTAAGTAGCAATACGTTGTGGAAACTGTGCGGGGTATACCGACATGGTCTAAGCAATAGCTACGTTAGTGCAACATATTTGTGGGTACCAGTAGACTTTGAGTTAATCAAAGAGAATACGGGGCCGCTGAGTGATGTCATGAAGCACTAATGAACTTTTAGAACCTTTACTTGACCAACTTGGCCTTTAGGATGTAGTGAGATGATCGGCTTTGGTGCAGTCCGAAGTTGGTAGATACTCGATACTACACTCATTGAGGTTTGGTTTCTTGGGATATTTCGGTCGCCATTAAAGAGGCTTGCGCTGAAACAATTCCTAAAGAAACAAACCCGTGATATTGAGCTCCTTATAACCCGGTTACTATTACTAGGACAGGTTTTAAGCCAACTAAACTTCAAGAGGGTAATTACCTATGAGACTCCATGTAAGCCTAAACCTAAGGAATTTTTTGCTTTGTTTGTGTATATTTTACTTTTAGATAAAATCATAACATCATACTCATTCACTAAAAGTTTTAAGGATCTTGGGATTTATCGTTGTTCTTTTTTGTAGGATATGGATTCTCTTCGCAGGAAAACCATTCAAGTCAATCTTGTAAGGATCCCTCCACAACTTAAGGAGCTAGCTTCAAGGATTCTTGAGAATTCTCCATTCACCGAGAGACATGGTCGCCTACTCAACTAGGTCACCTCCAACACAGATGAGGACATGATGAAGGTGCTCTTTCAGTTCTTTGATCCTCTACACCATTGCTTCACGTTTCCCGATTATCAACTTGTGCCAACTTTGGAAGAATTCTACCAACTGCTGAGGATTCCCATTCTCAATTAACTACCTTTCAACGGTACGAAAAGAGACTCAAAGCCAAAAGATATTGCTCAAGCTCTACACTTGCACTCATCTGATGTCACAACTCATTGGGAAACAAGGAGTGGTGTCAAAGGCTTCCTAGCAAAGTTCCTGTTTGAGAAATCCCAAAGCTGTTGGAATTTCTTAGACTTGCAAGCCTTTGAGGAAATTGTGGCTCTCCTCATCTATGGGATGGTTTTGTTTCCAAATTCTGACTAACTCATAGATGTGAACACCGTCAAAATCTTCATATCCCGCAACCCGGTGCCTACATTGCTAGGAGATATCCTACACTCTTTTCACACTCGCACAATGAGGAAAAGAGGTGTCCTTATGTGTTGCACTCCTTTCTTGGCAAGATGGTTTATTTCTCATCTTCCTCAATCTGTATTAAAGAACGAACAAGGTTCAAGGTGGTCACAAAGGTTGATGACGCTCAAACATTCAGACATTCATTGGTGCTCCCGATCCAAAGAGAATGTTATCATTGTTGACCGTTATGGAGAATTCCCTAATGTCCCCTTACTTGCATTAGGGGAGGAATCACCTACAACCCCTGTTTAGCCTTAAGACAGTTTTGTTATGCCCGAAGGGATGGCCCGTATGAGATGCTGATTAAAGGTTTGGTATTTGACTACGACAACGACAATCAAGGTCTTCTCCAGAGATTTATCCGAGCCTGGAGGATGTTAAACAAGGTGGATAGCAAGACTTTGGGGCACAAGAATTACATCCCTCTTGAGCCTTACCTCAAATGGGTACAAACTCGTGCTCAGAGTCTTATGATGCCTCACCCCTCCATCCTCCCGATAATCATTGAGCCTGTCATGGAGGGAGATGTTCCATACACTATCCTACATCCTGACATGTCCCATATCTTGAAGACTTACAAATGGATTGGATACAACTCAAGGGAGAGCGAGCTACTTTTGAAGCCAAATTCTACGCAAGCGAGAAGAAGGTTTTGGAACTTACTAGGCTACTTCATGAGGAGTAGACTCTGAATGCCTACATTGCACCAAAGAGGATGCGTACTACCTTTTTATCTTAGAGTTTTTGTATTATTTTTCCCAAGAGGCATTGATGTATTCAAGCTTTAACTTATTAATATAACGTGTGTTTCCTTTTGGTCTAAAATAAATTTGAATCTTAAAATCCTTGAAACATTGCATATGCATATACCATTCATCATAACATAAGAAGGTCTTTTGCAACAAGTCTCCTCATCTCTCTACTATTTATTTCAGTAAGATGGATCTGGAGCAAACAGTGAAGGATCTCCAAGCTCAGAATACATAGTTTCAACAGTTTCTCTTGACCCTAGCCAAGGGACAAGAAGAGTTGAAAACTTTGCTGGCTGAAGAAAGGAAAAAGAAGACAAAGAAAGTAAACGGAGTCCTGAACATGGAAAGAAGATTTCATGAGCAAACAAGAAGGACCCTAAAATTTGCAACAACATCCGGTGAAAAAGACAATCAGGAGGGGAAAGGCAAGGAAACAGTTGTCCCGTCAGAACCGGAAGAAGAAGTGGAAGAAGAAGACTACTCTAAAGAACAATAACCTCCAACTGATGATAAGTATAGACATCTCAAAGAGCGGTTGAGCGCGATGGAAATCCAAAAAGTGCCAGGCTTGGACTTTGAGGAATTGGGTTTAGTGTCGGGGATTGTGATTCCTCCGAAATTCAAAGCACCTATTTTTGCCAAATATGATGGAGTTTCATGCCCTAAAATGCATCTCCGGTCATATGTGAGGAAAATTTAACCCCATATCGCAGATAAAGACTTATGGGTGCACTTCTTCCAAGACAGTCTATCTGGAACTCAACTTGACTGGTTTTACCAACTAGAAAGAGTCAACGTTCATAATTAGGAAGATCTTGTTGCAGCTTTCTACAAGCAATACCAATACAATGCTGATCTTGTGCCTACCCGTACTCAACTCCAGAGTATGGCCATGGTTTCTAATGAAGGTTTCAAGGACTATGCGCAAAAATGAAGAGACTTGGCTGGAAGAGTTTAACCCCCTATATCTGAGAGAGAGTAGGTAGACATGTTCTTAGGCACCTTGTCTGGTCCTTTCTTCAACCATTTAATTGGAAGTTCGTCTGCAGGCTTTACTGAACTAATATTGACCGGAGAAAAGGTAGAAGCCAGTATAAAGAGTGGAAAGATTCAAAAAGATTCATCTTCTTCTACAGCTGTAAGGAAGCCTTTCATCAGAAAGAAAGAGGTGGCTGCTGTATATCCGCAAAGAAACCAAGATAGATTGGAACGCCGACCAATGGTGGGGGCTATTATGATTCCTAAGCCTGCGTCTGATCAGCAAAGAAATAATCAACCAAGGATAGAAAGGCCAGTCAGGAAGTTCACCAGAATCAATATGACCTCGTCTCAAGTATTACCGCATCTACTAAGATCCAACTTGGTGACCTAGAAAGAAGCTCCGAAAAACCCCAATACAACATCTCCTCATTATCATCCTAATGCCCGTTGCGCATATCACTCTGAAAGTCCTGGTCACGATACTAATAACTGTTCGGCTCTAAAGAATAAAATACAAGACCTCATTGAAGCAAAAGAAATTGAGTTCTATGCGCCTGAAAATCCAAATGTCATTTCTGCCCCTATGCCCAGACATGGCCACAATACCAATGCCATTGAAGAAGGTCTATTTATTACTTCAATTGATGAAATCATGACCCCACTTCTGACTATTAAAATGAACTTGTTAAATGCCGGTGTGTTCCTGGGCTGTAATGAAGTTTGCCATCTCTGTTTGTCCTCACCTACCAATTGTCCTTTGTTGAAAGCAGGCGTTCAATGCCTAATAGATAATAAAGAAATTTTGTTTGAAATGACTTCTGTTCCACCTATTCCTTTTGAAGATGTTTATATCATTACCATTTCCGCCAATTCTTGCAGGGTCTCCACCAAAAGACCTGTTAGTATTACATCAGTTTCGAAAGCAACTCCTTTAATAATCACCATGCCCGGACCAGTCCCATATGCGTCAGACAAAACTTTACCATGGAATTATGGAGGAGATGTCTACTACCATGGTATCAAGCAGGACTGGACAGCCACCGAAGTTTTAAGTTCTAAGAAATTGGATTCCGACGTCAGTAATATTGCAGGGACTAGTAACATTACCCGAAGTGGTAGGATCTCCTATCCAGAAATTTCTCCCTCAAAGGCTGTTTCTGGACCCATAATCATTCATGTGGCTGTTCCAAAGGTTACTCCCAAACCCATTATCATCTCTGCAAGTACTCCTATTGACAAAGCCGTTACGACCCCTGTTATCATTCCTACTGACACTCCTGCTTCCGAGTTAACCGAGACTCGAGGAAAAAGTATTCTGGTTGAGCCTGTCCGGATGAAGGCTCGGTCATTGACCATCCCTGAGACCTCCAAGAAGGAAATAGAGGATATCCTAATAATTATAAAGAGAAGCGACTAAGATGTAGTTGAACAACTGGGGCAAACTCCCTCTAAAATCTCCATGCTGGCATTACAACTATGTTTCGAGGCGCATGCAAAAGCCTTGGTAAAGTTCTTAAAAGCCGCCCATGTACCTCAAGAGACATCTGTCGATCAGTTTCAAGACTGTGTAGCCAGCCTAACTGCGGATAATGGTTTAGGTTTTTCAGATGCTGATCTGACGCCAAGGGGAAGGAAACATAATGAGGCATTGCATGTCTCAGTGGAATGTAGGGGCACAACTCTGGCTCATGTTTTGGTGGACACTGGCTCATCTCTAAATGTATTACCTAAAAAAGCTCTTGATAGACTTGACTGCGAGGGACTGACATTAAAGCCAAGCAACGTAGTAGTAAGGGCTTTTGACGACTCAAAAAGGATGGTGCATGGGGAAGTGGATATCCCCAAAAAGGTTGGAACCCAAATTTTCAATTCAACTTTTTATGTAATGGACATCCTCCCTTCATACTCCTGTTTTCTAGGCCGACCATGGATCCACAATGCTAGCGCTGTTACTTCTACGTTGCACCAAATGTTGAATACTCCTGTTTTCTAGGCCGACCATGGATCCACAATGCTAGCGCTATTACTTCTACGTTGCACCAAATGTTGAAGTATCCAGTTCAAGGGAAGATTATCACCGTTCATGGAGAGGAATAATACATGATCAGCCATCTCAATTCCTTCAGATATGTGGAATTAGATGGTGAATTTATCGAAACTCCATTTCAACACTTTGAAGAAGTCCCCCAAGATGTGGCAGTGACTAAGGCTATGTCTCAGGTTCCCAAGATTACAAGGCCTCCACTCCGGATGTCATCTCTGAAGGATGCCAAAGCAGTGGTAGAAGAAGGAGGGTGCACTATCTGGGGACAACTCCTAGATATCCCATATAAGTCTGACAAGTTTGGCATAGGTTTCACTTCAAGTGCTCAAAAGGATGTACGTCGTGCTCGTGCTGGAGGACCACCCTTGAAGATCAGCAACCGTGAAGTCAACGCAATAGAAGATGGTGAAGATGGCTGAAACCTGGAGGATTGGATCTTCCTGACTGTCAATGGAGGGCTAAGCAATTAGGAGGCTAGAGACTTTGTCCCGATCACTTTAATCCCACAGTAATTTGTCTTTACATTTTGTTGGATCTGTAATATTCAAAACAATTCGCACTCTTAAAACCTTGTGTCTTACCCGAGGCACAATGGTCCATTTGTAAGGGTTATTATCTCATTTTCACAGGACATCAATGAATCATGGATGTTTTCGCATACAAACTTTTGTGCTCATTGTTTTTCTTTTACATTTTATTTTCTTTCAAAGATAGTTATACCCTTACACACACCCACACTCACAATGCAGGTATACATCCATTCAGGATCCCATGGGTAACGATACTGCTATGGCCTTTTGTGACTCTGAAAATATAATCTACCAAGCCGATGGCAAAGGTGAGGAAGATTGTGAAGTACCAGGGGAACTTGCCAGATTACTACAACAAGAAGAGAGAACCATTCAGCCTCACAAGGATCCCGTGGACACAATCAACCTGGGTACTGAAGAAGACAAAAAATAAGTCAAGGTGGGTGCCAACCTGGAACCAAGTGTCAAAGAGCGTCTGATTCAGCTGCTACACAAGTATGTTGAAGTATTTACCTGGTCATATAAAGACATGCCAGGACATGATGCAGACATTGTGGTACATTGTTTACCTACAAGAGAAGATTGTCCCCCAGTAAAGCAAAAGGTTCACCGCATGAGACCTGATATGTCAGAAAAGATTAAAGCAGAAGTCATGAAGCAATTCAACACTGGATTCTTAGTTGTCACCTCTTACCCTCAATGGGTTACCAATATTGTTCCCATACCCAAAAAAGACGGCAAAGTGCGAATGTGTGTGGACTACAAAGATTTGAATAGGGCGAGCCCTAATGATAATTTTCCACTCCCCAACATTGATATCCTAGTTGACAATATGGCACAACACAAAGTGTTTTCCTTCATGGACGGATTCTCAGGTTACAACCAAATCAAAATGGCGCCCGAAGACATGGAGAAAACAACATTTTTCACACAATGGGGCACATTCTGCTACAAGGTAATGCCATTCGAACTAAAGAACACAGGGGCAACCTATCAACGTGCCATGGTAGCTTTATTTCATGACATGATACATCACGAAATAGAGGTCTACGTGGACGATATGATAACCAGATCTCAGAAAGAAGAAGAGCATCTTGATCATTTACAAAAACTGTTTGAGAGACTGAAGAAGTACAAGTTAAGGTTGAATCCAAACAAATGCACATTTGGAGTACAGTCTGGTAAACTCCTAGGATTTGTCATCAGAAACAAAGGTATCGAGGTCGATCCTACCAAAGTTAAAGCAATACAAGAGATGCCTACTCCTCGTATTGAAAAGGAAGTCAGAGGATTCTTGGGACGTTTGAACTATATTTCCAGATTCATTTCTCACCTAACAGCTACTTGTGAGCCAATCTTCAAACTATTGAAGAAAGATCAAGTAGTCAAATGGAATGATGAATTCCAAGTTGCTTTTGACAAAATCAAAGAATAATTACAAGAGCCTCTTGTGTTAATGCCACCAATGGAGGGAAGACCATTGATCATGTATTTGACTGTTTTAGAAAACTCAATGGGGGTGTGTATTAGGGCAGCATGACGAGTCTGGCCGAAAAGAGCACACTATTTATTATCTGAGCAAAAAGTTTACCGACTGTGAACCAAGATATTCACTGCTCGAGAAAACTTGTTGCGCTCTGGCATGGGCTGCTCGCCGGCTAAGACAGTATATGTTGACCCATACTACCTTGTTGATATCTAAAATGGATCCGATAAAATACATCTTCGAGAAGCCTGCTCTTTCTGGGAGAATAACAAGGTGATAGATGATTCTGACGGAATATGACATACAATATACTACCCAGAAAGCAATAAAGGGTAGTGTATTAGCCGATCACCTTGCTCACCAAGCTGTAGAAGACTACCAATCCATGAAATTCGAATTTCCGGATGAAGACATCATGACATTAGACAACTATGAAGAATTCAGGCCATATGACGGACCTGAACAAGGATCCCGATGGACCCTATTCTTTAATGGAGCATCCAATGCACTTGGCAATGGTATCGATGTTGTACTCATATCTCCGGAAGGATTCCATACTCCCTTTACCGAAAGACTCTACTTCAATTGTACAAACAACATGGCAGAATACGAAGCATGCATCTTTGGTCTCAGAGCTGCCATACACTTAGGGATCAAATCCTTAGATGTATTCGGAGATTCAGCTTTGGTCATCAGTCAGATCAAAGGGGAATGGGACGCCAAACACCCTGACCTTATCCCTTATAAAGAACATGTTTGACATTGCTACCACATTTTGAGAAGATTGCCTTTGAGCATTTCCCGCGAGAAGAAAATCAGCTAGCAGACACACTAGCCACAATGTCATCTATGTTTAAACTTAATTGGGATAACGAAGCTCCCCGGATCACCATTGAACGAATGGATGAACCATCACACTATCACGAGATTATTACTGAAGAAGTAGTGGATCAACCTTGGTTTTACAAAGTCAAGAGGTATCTCGAGGCTCAAGAATATCCAGAAGGAGCTTCGATCAATGATAAGAAGTTCTTAAGAAGATTCTGTGCCAAATTCTTCCTTAGTAACAACATCCTGTACAAACGCAATCATGACTCTGTGTTGCTTCGGTGCATAGATAAGGTTGAAGCTGAAAGGATCATGGATGAATTGCATGAAGGAACTTTTGGAACCCATTCTAGTGGGCATATGATGGCAAAGAAAATCCTACGGGCAGGCTATTACTAGTCTACCATGGAAGCAAATTATTATCAACACTCTAGAACCTTCCATAAGTGTCCAATTTATGCTGACAAGGTGCACGTACCTCCAGTTCCTCTGAATGTCTTGACGGCTCCTTGGCCCTTTGCTATGTGGGGGATTGATATAATTGGGGAAATTAAGCCGACAACCTCCAATGGACACCACTTCATCCTAGTGGCCATTGACTATTTTTAAAAGTGGGTTGAAGCAGCTTCCTTCGCCTCCGTTACCAAGAACGTTGTTTCCAGTATCATAAAGCAAAATATCATCTTCCGGTACGGTATCCAAGAAAGAATCATCATTGACAATGGTAAAAATCTCAACAACACTATGATCACCGCCTTGTGCGAGCAATTCAAGATTCAGCATCAAAATTCTTATCCTTACCGGCCAAAGATGAATGGTGTTATCAAAGCTGCAAATAAGAATATTAAAAAGATCATACAGAAAATGACAGTCACATACAAAGACTGGCATGAGATGTTACCATTCGCTCTCCACAGGTATCGTACCACAACTCGCACGTCAACCGGGGAAACACCCTATTCTCTGGTTTACGGCATGGAGGATGTCTTGCCTATCGAGGCCCAGATCCCCTCTCTGAGGATTATAAAGGATGCAGGGTTGAACGAAGACGATTGGATCCAGACTCGACTTGATCAATTGAACTTGATTGATGAGAAGAGACTTACTGTTGTTTTCCATGGTCAAACGTATCAAAAATGGATGATCAAGGCTTTCAACAAGAAAGTCAGACACCAAGTGTATCAAGTTGGGGACCTAGTGGTCAAACGCATCATATTGCCACAAGGTGATCCCAGGGGCAAATGGACTCCTACCTATGAAGAACCATTTGTAATCAAAAACATATTCTCTAGTGGGGCAATGATCTTGACCACCATGGATGGTGAAGACCTGCCGCATCCTGCGAACGCGGATATAGTCAAAAGATACTACGCATAAGAGACCCGCTAGGTTGACATACCAAAGTAAAATAGGGGCATCCCGACGAACCAAAAGGTTCGGGAAAAAATTAGGGATAAAACAAAAAAAATTTGTACACCCGGCAAGTTGAAAACCCGAAAGGGCGACTTGGGCAAAAAAGGGTTTCCCGGTGGACTGAAAACCCGAAAGGGCGGTCCAGGCAAAAGTTAGGGAATTAAAGCGTATGACTATGTCCCGTTGGATCACTTTACGGACAACCTCTGGCTTCCACTGACAAACTCAGAGGATCTGATCAATTCAATCATCTTCGGACGAGACAACAAATAGACAAAATGCTCAGAGATACGAAGGCTATAGCAGAATGGAAACCCCATGGGATTATTACATATAGCTATCTTTTCTTTGTATCAAAATTTTCATTTTTTACGACAAAATTCTCCTACTAGAATGTTTGTCTCACTGAACAAAAATACTTGCTCAAAATCAATACAAAAATATTCCTTTGACAGTGCAAAACTATCTATTTTTCTTTACTCTTGTGTTTTGTTTATAAAAACGTCCAATGATTCATTGTTGAACATATGCATTTAAACATAATTACTGTTTACAAATAAACAAAATGAAAAAAGGCAATCACTGATAGGTTGAAAGGATAGGGAAATACCTCTAGGCTATTTCATAAGAAATCCCCCGAAGTATGTCGTTTGATCCCCAGCGGAACAAAGCTTCCAATTATCAATCCTCGGTTGAAATCATCTAATTTCTCCAAATAGATTTTAAGCAATACATGGCATTTCCCTTGCAACAAAGTTTATTTCTCTAAACCAAAATTCATCAACACTTTGACTTCAAGACATGAAGACTTACATATCCTCAGCAGCAGACAGGGATTTATTTTCCCTAATCCAATAGCAGTGCAACAAATTAGCTCACATACGCATACATTGCATCCATATATCAAAAAAATTGATAAAACAAATGCATTATATCATACATTTCATACAACATGACTTTGCATTATAGATAACATTTTACCCTTTTCAGGATAAGATTAAGAGCTACCATTAACAATGTTTAGAGTTTTCAGATACAGTTCAAATATGCTCCAATCACGGACGTCATTCTGATACTCATTCAGATTCAACTTTCAGATACAGTTCAGATACACTCCAATAAAGGACGCCATTCTGATACTCATTCGGATTCAACTTTCAGATACAGTTCAGATACGCTCCAATCACGGACGCCATTCTGATACTCATTCAGATTCAACTTTCAGATACAGTTCAGATACGCTCCAGACACAAATGCCATTCTGATACTCATTCAGATTCAACTTTCAGATACAGTTCAGATACGCTCCAATCACGGACGCCATTCTGATACTCATTCAGATTTAACTTTCAGATACAGTTCAAATACGCTCCAGACACAGATGCCATTCTGATACTCATTCAAATTCAACTCTCAGATACAGTTCAGACACGCCCCAGACACGGACGCCATTTTGATACTCATTCAGATTCAAATTTCAGATACAGTTCAAATACGCTCCAGACACGAATGGCATTCTGATACTCATTCAAATTCAACACCCAAATACAATTCAGACACGCCCCAGACACGGACACAATTCTGATACTCATTCAGATTCAACTTTCAGATATAGTTTAGATACGCTCCAGACACTGATGCCATTCTGATACTCATTCAGATTAGACTTTCAGACTTAGTTCAAATATGCTCCAATCATGGATGCCATTCTGATTCTCATTTAGAATTATCTCTCAAATACAGTTCAGATACGCTCCAGACACGAACGACATTCTGATACTCATTCTTTCAGCTCACAAATTACAATTCAGCAATCATTCTTGATGGCATCTACAAAACCATCTCCAAAAAGTTTCTATCACCTCTCCAAATTGCATCTTTAAGCCCATTCCCTCAACCTTCACATCGTCGAGTGCAAATGTTTGGGCACTCTAGTGTCCAATCATCTCCCACCTTCGAGTCACGAATGGCAAAACTCGTCAATCTAACTCTTCAGGTTTAAGAAGATTGAACAGGGGCAGATGTTGTACCCCAAAAATTTCCCTCTCACTTATCAAGAATTTTGCTCACAAGATCTCCTGGACTCAAGACTGCACTAGGGTTTGATCAGCTCAAAACACCTCCTCATGCATTGATGACCAAAATTAGGGTTTGAGTTTGCACAAGGATTTTTGGACTATCAATGCTTCATATGACTTTCAAGGATCATCATGGACCCCCAAGATTATTCATGTCAAGTTTCAAGCCTTAGATCACACTTCTGATCAGTCAATTGAACAATTGACCTAAAAATCAACTGTATTGGGGAAAAAGTCAACCATAGCCAATTTACAGTAAAACTTCATAATTTTTAATCCACATCATCATTTTAGACCCATATGTGTCATTTGATCAAGTTTGGACCATAAATCCGCAAGAAATTTGATCAAATCTCCAAAAGGGCAAAATGCTCAAAATTAGGGTTTTGACTAGGAAAGGGCAATTTCTGATTTTTAACCTATCAAATGATCAATTGGTTTAAGCCATGATGTCAAAATTATAATTGCATACTTTTGACCTAATTGTATATTTCAATTCATCTCCTGAGATCAGTGGATTGATAGACAAAATTCAGTCAACTGGTGGGAAAAGTCAACTGTACACTAAAAAGTCGAAGCAGTAGGCAAAAACAGTTCAAAATACAGTAGGCAAAAATAGTTCAAAATGGCAAAAGAAAATTGTGTGGAAAAAGTATCAAAGCAGTAGGCAAAAACAGTTCAAAATAACTTATTTTGTTTCCCTCCTAAACCTCAGTCGAGAAGCTACAAAAGGGATTGTTTCATAAATAAAAAATAAAAAGATTTTTGGGGAGAGAAAAAAGAGAGAGGAGAAAAACAAGACTTTTGTTAAACTCTGCTCATTCATAAAACTCAGCTCATTTCTTAAAACTCAGTTCATCCATAAAAACTTTGCTCATCTTCAACTCTGTTTTCACTCGTAAAAATAGAAAAATCCTCAATCCATTTTTGTACAACCTAGCAAACTTTCCCCTAAAACAACTACCCAAACACCTCATATACATCACATTGAGATTATTCTAACATAAGAACAGTTTTTGTAACACCTTTATCATCACCTTCCAAGCATAAACAAAAAAAACAATATTTTACACCTTTGACTGGGTTGGAGCAATTCTGGAACTTGGTCACAAAGAGTAAGGATTGGAGTAGCTCTAAAGAGGAGTTCGGTCATTCATCACTTTGCATACGGAGATATCCATACGTATTCTAAAGTTTCGCTTCAAGAGGTATATTTTTCTTCAAACTGTAATATCTTTTTCCATACATCATTTTCTGTTTGTGTCCAAAAGATATGTAAAAGATAAATAAAAAAAGGAAAACTCAATAAAAAAGAGCCAAGACAGGGGCTGACACGAGTTCCTGTGTCACACGACACAACCGTGTCAGCTCCTCTGTTTGAAAAAATCTCACAAAAATGCAGGTCAGGGGCTGACACGGGTGCCCGTGTCACATGACACGGCCGTGTCAGCCATACTGGAACTTTACGCTAAAAAAATGTAGGTCAGGAGTTGGCACGGGTGCCCGTGTCACTAGACACGGCCCGTGTCAGTTTAGCTGGTACAGAAAAGGAAAAAATGCGCATGGACCATTACAGAAGCTGACACGGGTGCCCATGTCATAGGACACGGCCCGTGTCAGACCAAACAACATAAATTTTGATTTTTCTTTTGATCTTTTGCTTTTATTTTCATTCAATTTAGATGTAATAATTAGGAATTTTATTTTTTGCAACCCCCACTTGTACACTTGTATACCCCATCCCTCAAAAAACATGTAATAGCGCAGGACCTTTATTTTCCGCATTTTTGCTTTCATAAATGTTAATAATTAGAGTGTATGGCAAGATAAAACTAACAAGTAGACCACCTTAATCAAAGATTAAACGCATGCAATCAAACACACCATTCACACATGCACTTCTAGGGTAATCTCACTTTGTTGCCTTGGAAAATAGTCATGTCTTTCTAATAGGGGACGCTTTAGCAAAGACCATCCGATAAAAAAAGGATCGTAGTCCCTCGATGACCCTCTATGTTGCCTTTGGCAAAACGATCTAGTCCCTTATGAAAAATTGCTAAAGCGTCTCACAAGTTTCCTTCTATGACTGTACAAACGTCTTGCGCCTGTACCTTCACATCAAACGACAGGGCTTCTTATCAAATCAATGGTAAGATATCAACATCTAAAGGAGGAAAAGAACATTTAAGACCTTTCGAGTAGGTAGATTCGCTCTTAGTTGCTCGCTTGCTCACAACCAAACATTTCACACCAACACTTTCACATTAAGACCTTTTTCAAAAAACAAAAACCTTTTGTATACGTTCTTATAGAGACGAGAACCATTACAAAAACATATTTTCAATATCACTTTCAAAAACATATTCCACCAACACCTATTTAAACTATTTTTCGAAACAACACTTTGTACGCGTTCTTATAGAGACGAGAACCATTACAAAGACGTTTTCAAAATACTTTCAAAACCCACACCACAAGCACATTGAAACAAAAGCAAGTGATCTAGCGAGTAACTAAGATCCCATGGAAAACCATGGATGAAAAGGGTGCTAACATCTTCCCTTTTTATAATCTACCCCCCGAACTTAAGAAGTAATCTCTAAAGGTCTTTCCTGTGCTTTTTCACCTTTCCTTTTGGATAAAAGAAAAGTCGGGTGCGACTCTTGCTAAACCGCAACATTTGTAAATACAAAACATAAAAACCTTCAAGTCAGTTCTCCCACCGTACCACAGATAAGCTCAGAACTTCTGGCCAGATTATCACCATAATGCAAGCTGATTCTAAAAGAACTTCTAACACAAGAGTTTTAGATCTCAATGAGACCCAAAACATTGTAGAACAAAACTTTTTCTAGAAGTGTTGAGATTTCAAGTTGTACATATTCAAAGACACGTCTCTGAAGCTTAGGCACTTAGTAAATTCTGAGCATTTTTTAAGTCAGAAATTGTCTACAACTACTGGGCCATCTTTCACGTAGGTTCAGTCAGAAGTTGCAAGAGTAATTCAAAAATGGCTTATAAAGTATGTCATAAGCTTTCTGGAAAGTCTGAGAACTCGCTTAGAACATGCTGGAGCAAAAAGATTAAAGGATTAGAAGTTGGATATTGGTTCTAAGTTGCATTGATGCTGAACTTCTGACCCAAATTTAAGCTATGATGCATAATCTCACATTGCAGGATTTCTGGTTGGATAAATCTCATCATCATTTAATTCTCACAACCACTTTTGAGTTTTTATCCAAAGGATTTCCCCACGTGTGACATAGAAGTGCATTGTTGTCTTTGAAAAAGTAAACTCTTGTACAAAAATATGTTGGGTCGTGCTTTTCTTTTACATTTGATGGTACTTTCCTTTAATTCATGCTTACAAATCCAGCTTAGGCACGGCTAAAAACTGGTAACCAGGATACTTTTTTATCTTGCTTCAAGAACAAGCCAGCATGCTAGCATGATGTTGGTATGTTTGACTTCTCCAAGCTACAAAGTTCTTTCCTATAAATTGAACTTCATTTGCAACTGTGAAGGGGAACGGTCGGAAAATTGAAAAGAAAAAGCCTTGAAACCTTGCTAAAATTTCCAGAAATCCGAAGCTGCAAACACAGATACAAAACCTGCTAGTTTTTTATTCTTGCATTCAAATTCCAATTTTCCTCAAGTGCTTCTTGACCAAACCATCCATACAGCTTATGATATACATTTAGAAACCATCCTAACTCCTGTTTTCAAACTGTAACCCGTTCTTAAAAAGTCAGATCTTTACTTCTTGACTGTTCCAGAATTTTCCAGCCATTCATATCCCAAGATAAAGGTTGTTCCATCCTGCTAGGCACGTGAGGAAGCTGATCAGAACATTACAAGAAGTCTGAATCAGCCTTCAGCTCATAGAACATTTTCCAGCTCCAAGGTAAGCCATTGCTGACCCTCATCATATTACTTAGGCATTGTTAGATTTTCATGTTCAAAATACAATGTAAACATCTTGATTCTGATGCTGTACATATTCTGAAGTTTCATGTATTTGTCTGCCTAAGTAGAGAGAACATCAGTTCAGAACTTCTTAAGGAAACTAGGTTTAGCAGATACATGTTTGTTTTTGATTTACAGTCTTGACATTTTTTATGTTTCTAAAATCGTGATGGAAAACTACCATAATTGCTATGTTTGTGTTTTCTGTTCTGTTGAGAAATGACCAAGTTGCAGATGTTCTTATTAGCATGCTAAAAGAGGTGGATTTTATCATCAGAACTTCCAAACTCTCTCAACAACCAGAAATTCCTGACTTTTCAGCAACATCAGAACTTCTAGAATCTCTTTTGTTCCTAGCGGATCCAGAACTTCTGACCCTCCCTTTTTTTGCTAACATGTTATTTCTGTTTTTTGCAGCACGCTAGAGTCAAAACTTCTGATCTCTTTTATTTCAGCAGTGCACTGATTCTGTTTTCTTTCTCCTTACTATTTTTTGCTACCACTTTCATTTTCATTAATCAAAAACACCAAAAACATTTTACATTTTACATGATTTATTTTATTTCTTAAATCAAAAAGACTAAAAATATTTTCCTAAACTAATTCATTTAACAAAAATAAAACTAGTCCATTTTACATTTCTTGTATATTATTTCAATATGGTTGTAATAGATAATTAGGACCTTTAATTTCTTGCAATCCCCATTTGTAAATTTGTACACCCCACCCCCCTAATGATTGTAATAGCGTAGAATCTTTACTTTCTGCAATTTAAGACTTTATATACAAATGCTAGTAATTAGGGTTTGTATGGAAAGATAAAACTAATGCTTAGAAAACCCTAATTCAAAGAAAAATCAAGCATGTAAACCAATACACTTGCACGCATACACCCTTAGGGTAAATCCACTTTGTTGCCTTATAAAATGGCCATATTATGCATGTGAGGTATCTCAGCAAAAACAAGCAAAAATACAAGATCACAGTCCCTCGATGACGCTATCAAAGTTGCCTTTCAAAAATGATCTTAGTCCCTAAAGAAAATTCTAAGGTATCTTACAACATTGCTAATCATGGCTATATGATGACCCACGCTCGTACCTTTTACATCTAAAGATAGGGTTACTTACCAAATCAATGGTAAGATAACAATGTCAAAGGAAAGAGGAAATAAACATGAAAGACTTTTGAGTAGGTAGAATGTTCCTAGTTGCTTGCTCGTTTTCAAAACCAAAACATCCTTGCTATTTTCAAAAACAAACACCAACACTTTCAAAACACCTTTCAAACTTGAAATTTTTTTCAAAAGATCCACACTTTGTATACATTCTTACGAACGATAATCATTACAAAGTTTGCCTAAACGATGGCGCCTTTTCAAAATGCTTTCAAAAACCATACAAAACACATTTTCAAACAAAAAGCAAGTGATCTAGCAAGCAGCTAAGAGCCCGTGGAAAACCATGGATGGAAAGGGTGCTAACACCTTCCCTTTTCATAATCTACCCCCCAAACTCAAGAAAACATCTCAAAGGTCTTTCTTGTTCTTTTCAGCCTTTCCGTTTGGATAAAAGAAAAGTCGGTAGAGACTCTTGCTAAACCGCAACATTTGCGATCAAACGCAAAACGACCAAGTCAGTTCTCCCACCGCGTTACAGGACTGGCGACTCTGCTGGGGAAAATTTTTAAAGTGGGGTTACCTTAGGGCTAGATCACATTTACTTTCTTTCCTTGTTTGACTTGCATGCTTTACATTATGGTTCCTTGTTTGGGCTTACTAAAGATCCTACACCCGGATTTGGGGCATCTTTTGTAGGTAAGTACCAATAAACTGTGAGGGAACTGTGCGGGGTATACCGACACGGTTGAAATAGTAGCTACATTAATGTGATACTTTGGTGTGTATCGGTAGCCCTTGAGTAATCAAGGAGAATACAGGGCCGCTACGTGGTATCATAAAGCGTAAATTGACCTTAGCACCTTAATTGACCATCTTAGCTTTTAGGACGTAGTGAGATATCTGTCTTTGGTGTAAACCCAAAGTTGGTTGATACTCGATGCTACACTCATTGAGGTTTAACCCTTGAGCTTTGTTTGGTGGCAAGTCAATTGTCTATCGGAATGAGATTTCGGGGAAAGACCGGTGATATTAAGATCCCTTAGAACCCGATTACTATTAACTATGACAGGTTGAGCCAACTAAAGTTCAAGAGGGTACTTAACTACAAACTTCATACAAGCCTAAACCTAAGGATTTGTATGCTTTGTGTGTATATGTTTATTTGCATATCAACTTGCTTACTTTGCATACTTGTACATAACATCATAACATCATACCATAACATTTTCAATAACCATTTTAAGGATCTCAAGGGCCTTTGATGCAGGGTTACATTGAACCAGACGTCTATCAAGGGGCAAGAGGATTTATTTTCCTCTAACCAAACTCCGTCAAAGATCAAGTATAACAACTTGAGTCAAGGGCTACAACCCACCTGACATGTAAGATGGATATGGAACAAACAGTGAAAGATCTCCAAGCTCAAAATGCCCAATTCCAACAAATGTTCACGGCTTTTGCTAAGGGGCAAGAGGACCTGAAGACTCTTCTTCTCAAAGACAAGAAGAAAAAGTCCAAGAAGTCAGTAAGCGTCCTGAACTTGGGAAGAAGACTTAGAGGACCAGTCAAGAGAGCTCTAGATCTTCCAACTGCATCCAACATGGGGGATAGTCATGAAGAAGACAGCAGTCTGGAGATGTATGAAGACGAAGCCAACTATTTTGAGGAACAATATCCTCCCGCTGATGACAAGTACAAACAGTTGGAGGATCACCTCATTGCTATGGAAATTCAACAGATACCTGGCTTGGATTTAGGAGATATGGGTTTGGTTTCTGGAGTGGTCATCCCGACAAATTTCAAAATCCCTACCTTTGTCCCATACGATGGAGTATCTTGCCTTAAGATGCACGTAAAGTCTTCTGTCTGCAAGATTCAACCATACACAACCGATCCGAAGCTTTGGATCCAGTTCTTCCAAGAGAGCCTAGTAGGGACTCAACTTTAATGGTTCTATCAATTGGAGAGTTCTCGCATCCACACTTGGGAGGATTTAGCTGTTGCTTTCTACAAGCAGTACTAGTACAACGTTGATCTTGCACCAACTTGTGTGCAATTGCAGAACATGACCATGGGTTCCAACGAGAGCTTCAAAGGATACACCCAAAATTGGAGAGATCTGGATGGTAGGGTGAAACCCCCTTTAAGTGACAGGGAGCTAATTGAAATCTTTATGGGAACCTTGACGGGACCTTTCTTCAAACACCTAATAGGAAGCTCCTCGACCGAGTTCACCGAGCTAATACTGACTGGCGAAAGAATCGAAGCTGGCATCAAAAGTGGAAAGATCCAAGGAGCTACACCCTATGATGCTCAGAAAAAGCCATACAATGGGAAGAAAGAGTCCAATGTTGTGTATGGTCAAAAGAGTCGTCATGACCAACACGTGGGGGCAGTCCTGATCTCTGGTTCTGCATCACACTGACAACAGCAAAGGGGAAATTAACGAAGGCTAGACGAGCCCAAAAGACAGTTTACCAACATAAATATGCCTCTGTCTCAAGCGCTACAAAACTTGTTTAAGATGAATCTGATTACATTGATAGGACCTCATCCAAACCCCAACACATCTTCTCCTAACTATAATCCTAATGCAATGTGTGCTTATCATTCCGACGGTCCCGGGCATGATACTAACGATTGTTAGGCGTTGAAGTACAAGATTCAGAATTTGATTGACGCCAAGGAGATTGATTTTAACCCTCCGGAGACTCCAAACGTAATCACTGCTCCTATGTCGAATCATTAAGAGCGTCTTGTTCATTTTGAATTTTCATTTGTAATTTCTTTTATTCGAACAATTATCTATTAATGTCAAACTTTATTTCATTAACGCATTAAATATGTTTGTCTTGAATTAATCCATTCATTTTCATTCTATTTAAATTATGCTTTACTCCATTTATGATATTCAACTCTTGTTTTAAAAGTTGCAAGCCTTTAGAGAGAGGATGACGAAAATAATGCCATATTCTCATACAGTATGCTTTTGGACAGACCTTGCTGACGATGTACAGGCGTTTCTTTCAAATCCTAAACATTGGAGTTATAAGGAAGATAATCCTTAGTCAACCCCTTCGATCCAAAGAAGTAGAACTTTTCTTTTTACACATAAATTGAAACCTTTAATCAAAACTTGGGGCAGGGTAGTCTCTCAGATAATTCAAATGCGCGTTCAGTCGTAAACTTCCACTTCGTAATACAATGAATGACATCAAAAATCAAAAGACAATAATGGTTCCCTACCGAATAGGCAGTCATTATCTCTCAAAAAGAAAAGCCCACTAAGTCAAAACCTACAAAGAAGAACACTAGGGCACCCTGCTTTATGTAATATTAAAACAAAAACAGTCAGGAAAAAATTAGGGATAGCAAATAAAAAAAAGAGGTCACTACAAATCCTCGACAACATGAAAAATGTTGCGGGAAATGACTGCCTTCCGACAAACTTAACTTGTCTAAACCATCACCAGAACGTCATTCCAGACACAATTGGAGTTTAAATGTACAATTAGCTGATTTTAGGACTGAAGAAAATCACGAAGAACGGGCGGGTACAAATACACTTTGAGCCTTTATCCTTCGTTTCTTAAACCGTGAACCAAGGCACGTTACAACCCTTCAAAAGTCATAATTGAAGAATGGGTTAGTTCGAAAGAATACTGTTACAAAAGGTATCTTGACTCCTATAAGGCTTTACTCTAAATCCTGAGTTTGAATTTGCTTACAAAATTTCTTTACTTGCTAAAATGCATTTTCAAAATTTCAAGACAAACATAAACTTTGCATTACTTGAATATCACTGTTTGCATATGGCTATTTGTTTAGCAACGAAGAAATTCACACAACGAATATCCAGTGAATGAAATTTGTCTCAGTAAACAAAATCACTTCGAATGGAAAGACATTTCCAATGACAAATCTCTCATAATCAAGGGACACGACATGACTTTTGTCGAACGCATCTGGGGCAGTCAAGTCAAGATTCAAAGAATCTCTCAAAGAATTGTTGTATAACTAGGGGCAGGTCTCCATTTCCATTACTTGGGGCATGGAACACAAATCCCAACAAAGGGTTACGTACAGTCAACATTTCCTGGCAGTGCCACAAACACTTGCTACTGGGGATATTGACAAATCTCCCCAAGATCCTTCTCATAGGATGACTCCCAGCCAGAGTTTCAATCTTTGAAAACTTCTCACCAGCTGAGTCAACCTGAAAAACCCTCGAGGATTTTCCACAGTGAAGAAGACACCTCTCCAACAGATCGACAAAAGGGTTTATTTCCCCAACAAAATATAGATTCCCCAGTTTGAGTTTGCCTCTCCAACTACTACAAATCAAAATACCACAACTCCTCTTCCCCAATAGACTACTTTACAATCCCCAACAAGGTACTGTGAAGCTTGGACCCGACCAGATATTAGTTCAACTTCGACTCCCCAGTAGAGCAACGAACAACTGAGACTCCTAAACTATTTTTCCCCAAGCAAGAATCAACACTCTCCATAGAGTTTTCAACATTCCCCCGCGGAGCTCTCCTCAAACAACAAAACAAGAATCCTTGGTGGAAATATTATAAGCAAAATTTGAAGACTCACCTACTCTTCAATAGCAGTCCTAGATTTAATGATTCCCGAACATTTATCGAGGATTTATTTTCCATACAAAGATACACTTCAATAGACATCTCGCATTTCATACATCATATTACATACATGACAAGTGCATACGACATAATCTCATTTGTTTTGAGAACATAATTGCACCATGCATTTCATATATCATGACATTGCATGCATCTAAGTCTGTATATTTGCAGGAAAGATCAAATCAACATATGGTTATCATCAAAAATCTCCAAAAGGCCATAAATTAATACCTGTAACAAGCCAGGGCAATCATCTAAACGACCAGCTAAAGCAATCCTACACGGTCTCCTTCCCATACACTCTTCTAGAAACAGTTCAGATGCGATCCATATATTGTTGACATTCTAATACTTATTCCAGATTTCCTTCTAGAAACAGTTCAGATGCGATCCAGATAAGGCTGACAATTCTGATACTTATTCCAGATTCTCTTCTAGAAACAGTTCAGATGCGATCCAGATATTGCTGACATTCTAATACTTATTCCAGATTTCCTTCTAGAAACAGTTCAGATGCGATCCAAATATGGCCGACATTCTGATACTTATTCCAGATTTCCTTCTAGAAACAGTTCAGTTGCGATCCATATATGGCTGACATTCTGATACTTATTCCATATTTCTTCTAGAAACAGTTCAGGTGCAATCCATATACGTCTGGCATTCTGACACTTATTCCAGATTCCTTCTAGAAACAGTTCAGATGCGATCTAGATATGGCTGACATTATGATACTTACTCCAGATTCTCTTCTAGAAACAGTTCATATGCGATCCATTTATGGCTGACATTCTGATACTTACTCCAGATTCTCTTCTAGAAACAGTTCAAATGCGATCTAGATATGGCTGACATTCTGATACCTACTCCAGATTCTCTTCTAAATACAATCCATATATGATCCAGATTCAGATGTTATTCTGTCACTCATTCAAATATAGTCCAAATACGATCCAGATTCAGATGTCATTTTGTCACTCATTCTAAATACAGTCCAGATACGATCCAGATTCGGATGTCATTTTGTCACTCATTCAAAATATAGTCCAAATACGATCTAGATTTGGATGTTATTCCGTCACTCATTCAAATACAATTCAGATACGATCCAGATACGGATATCATTCTGATACTTCTTTCAGCATACCTTTCCAATATAGTCCAGATACGATCCAAATACAGATGTCATTTTGACTCTCATTCAGTACATCTCTAAGATATGAGTCAGATGCAATTCATTTATGAATATTATTCTGATACTCATCCAAGAACTTCTATGATTCAGTCAGATCGACACTAAGATCTCTTTGATTCCTATTCCAGTTGAAGATAGTCCAAGAATTTTGTATGGTTTAGTTGAATCAATCCTAAGATTCTTCTGATTCCCATTCCAGTTAAAGATATTCCAAGAATTTTCTCTGGTTCAGATAAATCGCCCAAGATTTATTCTGATTCTTTCCAGTTAAAGAAAATTCAAGACCTCTACCGGTTCAGTTTAAACCTCTCAACATTTTATTTTGATTCTTTCCTGCAGACATTTTCTTTGGTTCAGATAAATCTATAAATGATTTTTTCTGATTCTTCTCCAGATCCCTGTCGGTTCAGTTTAGATATCGCAACGGTTTATTCTGATTCTTTCCCGCAGACGGTTTCTCTAGTTCAGATATATCGCTCAAAGATTTACTATGATTCTTTTCAGTTAAAGAATATCCAAGATCTCTTTTGGTTCAGTTTAAACCCCTCGACGGTTTATCCTGATACTTTCCAAAGGAACACTTCGGGTTCAGATAAATCTCTCAACGGTTTGTTTCGATTCTTTCCCGCATACGCTTTTTCTGGTTAAGATAAATCACTCAAAGATTTACTCTGATTCTTCCTAGTTAAAGAATATTCAAGATATCTACTGGTTCAGTTTAAATCTCGCAATGATTTATCCTGATTCTTTCCAAGTAGGAATTCTCTCTGGTTCAGATAAATTGCTCCAAGATTTATTCTGATTCTTTCCAGTTAAAGAAAATCCAAGACCTCTATTGGTTCCGTTTAAATCTCTCAATGGTTTATCCTGATTCTTTCCAAGTAGAAATTCTCTATGGTTCAGATAAATTGCTTCAAAATTTATTCTAATTCTTCTTTAGACCACTGCTGGTTCAGTTTAAATCTCTCAATGGTTTTTCTGATTCTTTCCCGCAGACATCTTTCTCTGGTTCAGATAAATCACTCTAAGATTTATTCTGATTCTTTTCCAGTTGAAATCAAGCTTAGACTTAGTCTAATTTCTGTCAACAATTACCTTTGGATGACATCTATAAGCCCATCTCCGATAAGTCTCTATCATCTTACCAAATGGCATCTTTAAGCCCATTCCCTACACAATCAAACATGACATCAGCAAGTGTAAATTTCTGGGCACTCTAGTGTTCAATCATTTTCCACCTTCAAGTCACGAATGGTAGATTTGCCAATCTAACTCTTCAAGTGTAAGAAGATTGAACAGGGGAACCTGTTGTACCCCAAAATTTGCCCTCTCATTTCTCAAAGGATCATCCTGGACCCTCAGGTTTGCTTCCATCCAATTCCAAGCCTTGAACTACAAATTTTCCAAGAAAGTCATTCACAAGGGCAAAATGGTCATTGGCCTACTGAAAAGTTAAACTTTGACTTTTGGATCAAAATCAAGTTTCAAGAGTCATATTTCATCAAGACGTGTTGAAATATGAAGTTTGTTTCATCAAGAAACTCTAAAGTCAAAATTACTTTGGAAAAGTCAAAATTCTAAATACTTAGAATTTTTTCTAAGTGTTTAAGAAATATGGCAAGCTCATAACTTCTGGCCAGATTATCACCATAATGCAAGCTAATTCTGGAAGAACTTCCAACACAAGAGTTTTAGATCTCAATGATACCCAAAACATTGCAAAACAGATCTTCTTCTAGAAGTGTTGGGATTTCAAGTTGTACGTCTTCAAAGACACGTCTCTGAAGCTTATGCACTTAGTAAATTCTGAGCATTTTTCAAGTCAGAAGTTATCTACAACTTCTGGGCCAGTTTTCACGTAGGTTCAATCAGAAGTTGCAAGAGTAATTCAAAAAGGGCTTTCAAAGCATGTCATAAGCTTTCTGGAAGTTGGATATTGGTTCTAAGTTGCGTTGATGCTGAACTTCTGACCCAGATTTAAACTATGATGCATAATCTCACATTGCGGGATTTCTGGTTTGATAAATCTCATCATCATTTAATGCTCACAACCACTTTTGAGTTTTTATCCAAAAGATTTCCCCACGTGTGACATAGAAGTGCATTGTTGTCTTTGAAAAAGAAAACTCTTTTACAAAAATATGTTGGGTCGTGCTTTGCTTTTACATTTGAGAGTACTTTTCCTTAATTCATGCTTACAAATCCAGCTTAGGCACGGCTAAAAACTGGTAACCACCATACTTTTTATCTTGCTTCAAGAACAAGCCAGCACGCTAGCATGATGTTGGTACTTTTGACTTCTCCAAGCTACAAAGTTCTTGCCTATAAAGTGAACTTCATTTGAAACTATGAAGGGGGCTGGTCGTAAAATTGAAAAAAAAAGCCTTGAAACCTTGCTAAAATTTCCGAAAATCCGAAGCTGCAAACACAGATACAAAACCTGCTAGTTTTTTATTCTTGCATTCAAACTCCAATTTTACTCAAGTGTTTCTTGACCAAACCATCCATACAGCTTCTGATATACACTTAGAAACCATCCTAACTCCTGTTTTTAGACTGTAACATGTTCTCAAAAAGTCAGAACTTTGCTTCTTGACTGTTCCAGAATTTTCCAGCCATTCATATCACAAGATATAGGTTGTTCCAGTCTGTTGAGCACGTGAGGAAGCTGATCAGAACATTACAAGCAATCAGAATCAGCCTTTAGCTCATAGAACATTTTCCAGCTGCAAGTTAAGCGTCTGCTGACCCTCATCATATTACTTAGGCATTGTTATATTTTCATGTTCAAAATACAATGTAGACATCCTGATTCTGATGTTGTACATATTCTGAAGTTTCATGTATTTGTCTGCCTAAGTAGAGACAACATCAGTTCAGAACTTCTTAAGGAAACTAGGTTTAGCAGATACATGTTTATTTCTGATTTACAGTCTTGATATTTTTTATGTTTCTGAAACAGTGATGGAAAACTACCATAATTGACATGTTTGTGTTTTCTGTTCTGTTGAGAAATGACCAAGTTCCAGATGTTCTGATTAGCATGATGAAAGAGGTGGAGTTTATCATCAGAACTTACAAACTCTGTCAACAACCAGAAATTCCTGACTTTTCATAAACATCAGAACTTATAGAATCTCTTTTGTTCCTAGCGGATCTAGAACTTTCGACCCTCCCTTTTTTTGCTAACATGTTATTTCTATTTTTTACAGCACGCCAGAGTCAGAACTTCTGATCTCTTTTATTTCAGTTCAGACACTCCCTAGACACGGACACCATTCTGATACTCATTCTGATTCAACTCTCAGATACAGTTCAGACACGCCCCAGACACGGACGCCATTCTGATACTCATTCAGATTCAACTTTCAGATACAGTTCAGATACGCTCCATACACGAATGCCATTCTGATACTCATTCAAATTAAACTCTCAGATACAATTCAGACACGCCCCAGACACGGACGATATTCTGATACTCATTCAGATTCAACTTTCAGATACAGTTCAGATATGCTCCAGACACGGATACCATTCTGATACTCATTCAAATTAGACTTTCAGATATAGTTCAGATATGCTACAATCATTGATGCCATTCTGATGCTCATTTAGAATCAGCTCTCAGATACAGTTCAGATACGCTCCAGACACGGACGGCATTCTGATACTCATTCTTTCAGCTCACAAATTACAATTCAAAAATCATTCTTGATGGCATCTATAAACCCATCTCCAACAAGTTTCTATCACCTCTCCAAATTGCATCTTTAAGCCCATTCCCTCAACCTTCACATCGTCGAGTGCAAATTTTTGGGCACTCTAGTGTCCAATCATCTCCCACCTTTGAGTCGCGAATGGCAAAACTCGTCAATCTAACTCTTCAGGTTTAAGAAGATTGAACAGGGGCAGCTGTTGTACCCCAAAATTTGCCCTCTCACTTATCAAGAATTTTTCTCACAAGATCTCCTGGACTCAAGACTGCACTAGGGTTTGATCAGCTCAAGACACCTCCTCGTGCACTCATGACCAAAATTAGGGTTTGAGTTTGAACAAGGATTTTTGGGCTATCAATGCTTCATATGACTTTCAAGGATCATCATGGACCCCCAAGATTATTCATGTCAAGTTTCAAGCCTTGGATCACACTTTTGATCAGTCAATTGAAGAGTTGACCTAAAAATCAGCTGTATTGGGGAAAAAGTCAACCATAGCCAATTTACAGTCAAAATTCATAATTTTTAATCCACATCATCATTTTAGACCCATATGTATCATTTGATCAAGTTTGGACCATAATTCCTCAAGAAATTTGATCAAATCTCCAAAAGGGCAAAATGCTCAAAATTAGGGTTTTGACTAGGAAAGGGCAATTTCTGATTTTTAACCTAGCAAATGATCAATTGGTTTAAGCCATGATCACAAAAGTCTAATTGCATAATTTTTACCTAATTTCATATTTCAATTCATCTCCTGAGATCAGTGGATTGATAGACAAAATTCAGTCAACTGGTGGGAAAAGTCAACTGTACACTAAAAAGTCGAATCAGTATGCAAAAACAGTTAAAAATGGCAAAAGAAAATTGTGCGGAAAAAGTATCAAAGCAGTAGGCAAAAACAGTTCAAAATAACTTATTTTGTTTCCCTCCTAAACCTCAGTCGAGAAGCTACAAAAGGGACCGTTTCATAAAAAAAAAAGAAAAATATTTTTGGGGAGAGAAAAAAGAGAGAGGAGAAAAACAAAACTTTTGTTAAACTCTGCTCATTCATAAAACCCAGCTCATTTCATAAAACTCAGTTCATCCATAAAAACTTTTCTCATCTTCAACTCTGTTTTCACTCACAAAAACAGAAAAATCCTCAATCCATTTTTGTACAACCTTGCAAACTTTCCCCTAATCCAACTACCCAAACACCTCATATACATCACATAGAGATTATTCTAACATAAGAGCAGTTGCTGTAACACCTTTATCATCACCTTACAAGCATAAACAAAAAAAAAACAGTACTTTACACCTTTGACTGGGTTGGAAAATTCTGGAACTTGGTCACACAGAGTAAGGATTGGAGTAGCTCTAAGGAGGAGTTCCGTCATTCATCACTTTGCATACGGAGATATCCATACGAATTCTAAAGTTTCGCTTCAAGAGGTATATTTTTGTTCAAACTGTAATATCTTTTTCCATACATCATTTTCTGTTTGTGTCCAAAAGATATGTAAAAGATAAATAAAAAAAGGAAAACTCAATAAAAAAGAGCCAAGACAGGGGCTGACACGGGTGCTCGTGTCACACGACACGGCCGTGTCAGCTCCTCTGTTTGAAAAAATCTCATAAAAATGCAGGTCAGGGGCTGACACGGGTGCCCGTGTCATCCATACTGGAACTTTACGCTAACAAAAATGTAGGTCAGGAGTTGACACGGGTGCCCGTGTCACTAGACACGGCCCGTGCCAGTTTAGCTGGTACAGAAAAGGAAAAAATGTGCACGGACCATTACAGAAGCTGACACGGGTGCCCGTGTCATAGGACACGGCCCGTGTCAGACCAAACAACATAAATTTTGATTTTTCTTTTGATCTTTTGCTTTTATTTTAATTCAATTTGGTTGTAATAATTAGGAATTTTATTTTTTGCAACCCCCACTTGTACACTTGTATACCCCATCCCTAAAAAAACATGTAATAGCGTAGGACCTTTATTTTCCGCTTTTTTGCTTTCATAAATGTTAGTAATTAGAGTGTATGGCAAGATAAAACTAACAAGTAGACCACCCTAATCAAATATTAAATGCATGCAATCAAACACATCATTCACACATGCACTTCTAGGGTAATCTCGCTTTGTTGCCTCGGAAAACAGTCATGTCTCTCGAATAGGGGACGCTTTAGAAAATACCATCCGATAAAAAAAGGATCGTAGTCCCTCGATGACCCTCTATGTTGCCTTTGGTAAAACGATCTAGTCCCTTACGAAAAATTGCTAAAGCGTCTCATAAGTTACCTTCTATGACTGTACAAACGTCCTGCGCCTGTCCCTTCACATCCAACGATGGGACTTCTTATCAAATCAATGGTAAGATAGCAACATCTAAAGGAGGAAAAGAACATTTAAGACCTTTCGAGTAGGTAGATTCGCTCTTAGTTTCTCGATTGCTCACAACCAAACATTTCACACCAACATTTTCACATTAAAACCTTTTTCAAAAAACAAAAACATTTTGTATACGTTCTTATAGAGACAATAACCATTACAAAACATCTTTTCAATATCACTTTCAAAAACACATTCCACCAACACCTATTTGAACTATTTTTCGAAATAACACTTTGTACGCGTTCTTATAGAGACGAGAACCATTACAAAGACGTTTTCAAAATACTTTCAAAATCCACACCACAAGCACATTCAAACAAAAGCAAGTGATCTAGCGAGTAACTAAGAGCCCATGGAAAACCATGGATGAAAAGGGTGCTAACACCTTCTCTTTTCATAATCTACCCCCCGAACTCAAGAAGTAATCTCTAAAGGTCTTTCCTGTGCTTTTTCACCTTTCCTTTTGGATAAAAGAAAAGTCAGTGGAGACTCTTGCTAAACCGCAACATTTGTAAATACAAAACACAAAAACCTTCAAGTCAGTTCTCCTACCGTACCACAGACAAGCTCAGAACTTCTGGCCAGATTATCACCATAATGCAAGCTGATTCTAAAAGAACTTCTAACACAAGAGTTTTAGATCTCAATGAGACCCAAAACATTGTAGAACAAAACTTCTTCTAGAAGTGTTGAGATTTCAAGTTGTACGTCTTCAAGACACATCTCTGAAGCTTAGGCACTTAGTAAATTCTGAGCATTTTTTAAGTCAGAAGTTGTCTACAACTTCTGGGCTAGTTTTCACGTAGGTTCAGTCAGAAGTTGCAAGAGTAATTCAAAAAGGGATTACAAAGTATGTCATAAGCTTTCTGGAAAGTCTGAGAACTCGCTTAGAACATGCTGGAGCAAAAAGATTAAAGGATCAGAAGTTGGATATTGGTTCTAAGTTGCGCTGATGCTGAACTTCTGACCCATATTTAAGCTATGATGCACAATCTCACATTGCAGGATTTCTGGTTTGATAAATCTCATCATCATTTAATTCTCACAACCACTTTTGAGTTTTTATCCAAAGGATTTCCCCACGTGTGATATAGAAGTGCATTGTTGTCTTTGAAAAAGCAATCTCTTGTACAAAAATATGATGGGCCGTGCTTTTATTTTACATTTGATGGTACTTTTATTTAATTCATGTTTACAAATCCAGCTTAGGCATGGCTAAAAACTGGTAACCACCATACTTTTTTATCTTGCTTCAAGAACAAGCCAGCACGCTAGCATGATGTTGGTACGTTTGACTTCTCCAAGCTACAAAGTTCTTGCCTATAAATTGAACTTCATTTGCAACTGTGAAGGGGGACGGTCGGAAAATTGAAAAGAAAAAGCCTTGAAACCTTGCTAAAATTTCCAGAAATCCGAAGCTGCAAACACAGATACAAAACCTACTAGTTTTTTATTCTTGCATTCAAACTCCAATTTTACTCAAGTGTTTCTTGACCAAACCATCCATACAGCTTCTGATATACACTTAGAAACCATCCTAACTCCTGTTTTTAGACTGTAACATGTTCTCAAAAAGTCAGAACTTTGCTTCTTGACTGTTCCAGAATTTTCTAGCCATTCATATCACAAGATATAGGTTGTTCCAGTCTGTTGAGCACGTGAGGAAGTTGATCAGAACATTACAAGCAATAAGAATCAGCCTTTAGCTCATAGAACATTTTCCAGCTGCAAGTTAAGCCTCTGCTGACCCTCATCATATTATTTAGGCATTGTTATATTTTCATGTTCAAAATACAATGTAGACATCCTGATTCTGATGTTGTACATATTCTGAAGTTTCATGTATTTGTCTGCCTAAGTAGAGAGAACATCAGTTCAGAACTTCTTAAGGAAACTAGGTTTAGCAGATACATGTTTATTTCTGATTTACAGTCTTGATATTTTTTATGTTTCTGAAACAGTGATGGAAAACTACCATAATTGACATGTTTGTGTTTTCTGTTCTGTTGAGAAATGACCAAGTTCCAGATGTTCTGATTAGCATGATGAAAGAGGTGGAGTTTATCATCAGAACTTACAAACTCTGTCAACAACCAGAAATTCCTGACTTTTCATAAACATCAGAACTTATAGAATCTCTTTTGTTCCTAGCGGATCTAGAACTTTCGACCCTCCCTTTTTTTGCTAACATGTTATTTCTATTTTTTACAGCACGCCAGAGTCAGAACTTCTGATCTCTTTTATTTCAGTTCAGACACGCCCTAGACACGGACACCATTCTGATACTCATTCTGATTCAACTCTCAGATACAGTTCAGACACGCCCCAGACACGGACGCCATTCTGATACTCATTCAGATTCAACTTTCAGATACAGTTCAGATACGCTCCATACACGAATGCCATTCTGATACTCATTCAAATTAAACTCTCAGATACAATTCAGACACGCCCCAGACACGGACGATATTCTGATACTCATTCAGATTCAACTTTCAGATACAGTTCAGATATGCTCCAGACACGGATACCATTCTGATACTCATTCAAATTAGACTTTCAGATATAGTTCAGATATGCTACAATCATTGATGCCATTCTGATGCTCATTTAGAATCAGCTCTCAGATACAGTTCAGATACGCTCCAGACATGGACGGCATTCTGATACTCATTCTTTCAGCTCACAAATTACAATTCAAAAATCATTCTTGATGGCATCTATAAACCCATCTCCAACAAGTTTCTATCACCTCTCCAAATTGCATCTTTAAGCCCATTCCCTCAACCTTCACATCGTCGAGTGCAAATTTTTGGGCACTCTAGTGTCCAATCATCTCCCACCTTTGAGTCGCGAATGGCAAAACTCGTCAATCTAACTCTTCAAGTTTAAGAAGATTGAACAGGGGCAGCTGTTGTACCCCAAAATTTGCCCTCTCACTTATCAAGAATTTTGCTCACAAGATCTCCTGGACTCAAGACTGCACTAGGGTTTGATCAGCTCAAGACACCTCCTCGTGCACTCATGACCAAAATTAGGGTTTGAGTTTGAACAAGGATTTTTGGACTATCAATGCTTCATATGACTTTCAAGGATCATCATGGACCCCCAAGATTATTCATGTCAAGTTTCAAGCCTTGGATCACACTTTTGATCAGTCAATTGAAGAGTTGACCTAAAAATCAGCTGTATTGGGGAAAAAGTCAACCATAGCCAATTTACAGTCAAAATTCATAATTTTTAATCCACATCATCATTTTAGACCCATATGTATCATTTGATCAAGTTTGGACCATAATTCCTCAAGAAATTTGATCAAATCTCCAAAAGGGCAAAATGCTCAAAATTAGGGTTTTGACTAGGAAAGGGCAATTTCTGATTTTTAACCTAGCAAATGATCAATTGGTTTAAGCCATGATCACAAAAGTATAATTGCATAATTTTTACCTAATTTCATATTTCAATTCATCTCCTGAGATCAGTGGATTGATAGACAAAATTCAGTCAACTGGTGGGAAAAGTCAACTGTACACTAAAAAGTCGAATCAGTATGCAAAAACAGTTAAAAATGGCAAAAGAAAATTGTGCGGAAAAAGTATCAAAGCAGTAGGCAAAAACAGTTCAAAATAACTTATTTTGTTTCCCTCCTAAACCTCAGTCGAGAAGCTACAAAAGGGACCGTTTCATAAAAAAAAAGAAAAATATTTTTGGGGAGAGAAAAAAGAGAGAGGAGAAAAACAAAACTTTTGTTAAACTCTGCTCATTCATAAAACCCAGCTCATTTCATAAAACTCAGTTCATCCGTAAAAACTTTTCTCATCTTCAACTCTGTTTTCACTCACAAAAACAGAAAAATCCTCAATCCATTTTTGTACAACCTTGTAAACTTTCCCCTAACCCAACTACCCAAACACCTCATATACATCACATAGAGATTATTCTAACATAAGAACAGTTTCTGTAACACCTTTATCATCACCTTACAAGCATAAACAAAAAAAACAGTACTTTACACCTTTGACTGGGTTGGAAAATTCTGGAACTTGGTCACACAGAGTAAGGATTGGAGTAGCTCTAAGGAGGAGTTCCGTCATTCATCACTTTGCATACGGAGATATCCATACGAATTCTAAAGTTTCGCTTCAAGAGGTATATTTTTGTTCAAACTGTAATATCTTTTTCCATACATCATTTTCTGTTTGTGTCCAAAAGATATGTAAAAGATAAATAAAAAAAGGAAAACTCAATAAAAAAGAGCCAAGACAGGGGCTGACACGGGTGCTCGTGTCACACGACACGGCCGTGTCAGCTCCTCTGTTTGAAAAAATCTCATAAAAATGCAGGTCAGGGGCTGACACGGGTGCCCGTGTCACAGGACACAGCCGTGTCATCCATACTGGAACTTTACGCTAACAAAAATGTAGGTCAGGAGTTGACACGGGTGCCCGTGTCACTAGACACGGCCCGTGCCAGTTTAGCTGGTACAGAAAAGGAAAAAATGTGCACGGACCATTACAGAAGCTGACACGGGTGCCCGTGTCATAGGACACGGCCCGTGTCAGACCAAACAACATAAATTTTGATTTTTCTTTTGATCTTTTGCTTTTATTTTAATTCAATTTGGTTGTAATAATTAGGAATTTTATTTTTTGCAACCCCCACTTGTACACTTGTATACCCCATCCCTAAAAAAACATGTAATAGTGTAGGACCTTTATTTTCCGCTTTTTTGCTTTCATAAATGTTAGTAATTAGAGTGTATGGCAAGATAAAACTAACAAGTAGACCACCCTAATCAAATATTAAATGCATGCAATCAAACACATCATTCACACATGCACTTCTAGGGTAATCTCGCTTTGTTGCCTCGGAAAACAGTCATGTCTCTCGAATAGGGGACGCTTTAGCAAATACCATCCGATAAAAAAAGGATCGTAGTCCTCGATGACCCTCTATGTTGCCTTTGGTAAAACGATCTAGTCCCTTACGAAAAATTGCTAAAGCGTCTCATAAGTTACCTTCTATGACTGTACAAACGTCCTGCGCCTGTCCCTTCACATCCAACGATGGGGCTTCTTATCAAATCAATGGTAAGATAACAACATCTAAAGGAGGAAAAGAACATTTAAGACCTTTCGAGTAGGTAGATTCGCTCTTAGTTTCTCGATTGCTCACAACCAAACATTTCACACCAACATTTTCACATTAAAACCTTTTTCAAAAAACAAAAACATTTTGTATACGTTCTTATAGAGACGAGAACCATTACAAAACATGTTTTCAATATCACTTTCAAAAACACATTCCACCAACACCTATTTGAACTATTTTTCGAAACAACACTTTGTACGCGTTCTTATAGAGACGAGAACCATTACAAAGACGTTTTCAAAATACTTTCAAAATCCACACCACAAGCACATTCAAACAAAAGCAAGTGATCTAGCGAGTAACTAAGAGCCCATGGAAAACCATGGATGAAAAGGGTGCTAACACCTTCTCTTTTCATAATCTACCCCCCGAACTCAAGAAGTAATCTCTAAAGGTCTTTCATGTGCTTTTTCACCTTTCCTTTTGGATAAAAGAAAAGTCAGTGGAGACTCTTGCTAAACTGCAACATTTGTAAATACAAAACACAAAAACCTTCAAGTCAGTTCTCCCACCGTACCACAGACAAGCTCAGAACTTCTGTCCAGATTATCACCATAATGCAAGCTGATTCTAAAAGAACTTCTAACACAAGAGTTTTAGATCTCAATGAGACCCAAAACATTGTAGAAAAAAACTTCTTCTAGAAGTGTTGAGATTTCAAGTTGTACGTCTTCAAGACACGTCTCTGAAGCTTAGGCACTTAGTAAATTCTGAGCATTTTTTAAGTCAGAAGTTGTCTACAACTTCTGGGCTAGTTTTCACGTAGGTTCAGTCAGAAGTTGCAAGAGTAATTCAAAAAGGGCTTACAAAGTATGTCATAAGCTTTCTGGAAAGTCTGAGAACTCGCTTAGAACATGCTGGTGCAAAAAGATTAAAGGATCAGAAGTTGGATATTGGTTCTAAGTTGCGCTGATGATGAACTTCTGACCCATATTTAAGCTATGATGCATAATCTCACATTGCAGGATTTCTGGTTTGATAAATCTCATCATCATTTAATTCTCACAACCACTTTTGAGTTTTTATCCAAAGGATTTCCTCACGTGTGATATAGAAGTGCATTGTTGTCTTTGAAAAAGCAATCTCTTGTACAAAAATATGATGGGCCGTGCTTTTATTTTACATTTGATGGTACTTTTCTTTAATTCATGTTTACAAATCCAGCTTAGGCACGGCTAAAAACTGGTAACCACCATACTTTTTTATCTTGCTTCAAGAACAAGCCAGCACGCTAGCATGATGTTGGTACGTTTGACTTCTCCAAGCTACAAAGTTCTTGCCTATAAATTGAACTTCATTTGCAACTGTGAAGGGGGACGGTCGGAAAATTGAAAAGAAAAAGCCTTGAAACCTTGCTAAAATTTCCAGAAATCCGAAGCTGCAAACACAGATACAAAACCTGCTAGTTTTTTATTCTTGCATTCAAACTCCAATTTTCCTCAAGTGTTTCTTGACCAAACCATCCATACAACTTCTGATATACATTTAGAAACCATCCTAACTCCTATTTTCAGACTGTAACCGGTTCTCAAAAAGTCAGATCTTTACTTCTTGACTGTTCCAGAATTTTCCAGCCATTCATATTCCAAGATAAAGGTTGTTCCAGCCTGTTAGGCACGTGAGGAAGCTGATCAGAACATTACAAGCAGTCTGAATCAGCCTTCAGCTCATAGAACATTTTCCAGCTGCAAGGTAAGCCTTTGCTGACCCTCATCATATTACTTAGGCATTGTTAGATTTTCATGTTCAAAATACAATGTAAACATCTTGATTCTGATGTTGTACATATTCTGAAGTTACATGTTTGTTTCTGATTTACAGTCTTGACATTTTTTATGTTTCTAAAACCGTGATGGTAAACTACCATAATTGCTATGTTTGTGTTTTTTGTTCTGTTGAGAAATGACCAAGTTGCAGATGTTCTTATTAGCATCATAAAAGAGGTGGATTTTATCATCAGAACTTCCAAACTCTCTCAACAACCAGAAATTCCTGACTTTTCAGCAACATCATAACTTCTAGAATCTCTTTTGTTCCTAGCGGATCCAGAACTTCTGACCCTCCCTTTTTTTGCTAACATGTTATTTCTGTTTTTTGCAGCACGCCATAGTCAAAACTTCTGATCTCTTTTATTTCAGCAGTGCGTTGATTCTGTTTTCTTTCTCCTTACTATTTTTTGCCACCACTTTCATTTTCATTAATCAAAAACACCAAAAACATTTTACATTTTACATGCTTTATTTTATTTCTTAAATCAAAAAGACTAAAAATATTTTCCTAAACTAATTCATTTAACAAAAATAAAACTAGTCCATTTTACATTTCTTGTATATTATTTCAATATGGTTGTAATAGATAATTAGGACCTTTAATTTCTTGCAATCCCCATTTGTAAATTTGTACACCCCATCCCCCTAATGATTGTAATAGCATAGAATCTTTACTTTCTGCAATTTAAGACTTTATATACAAATGCTAGTAATTAGGGTTTGTATGGAAAGATAAAACCAATGCTTAGAAAACCCTAATTCAAAGAAAAATCAAGCATGTAAACCAATACACTTGCATACATACACCCTTAGGGTAATTCCACTTTGTTGCCTTATAAAATGACCATATTATGCATGTGAGGTATCTCAGCAAAAACAAGCAAAAATACAAGATCACAGTCCCTCGGTGACGCTATCAAAGTTGCCTTTCAAAAATGATCTTAGTCCTTAAAGAAAATTCTAAGGTATCTTACAACATTGCTAATCATGGCTATACGATGACCCACGCCCGTACCTTTTACATCCAAAGATAAGGTTACTTACCAAATCAATGGTAAGATAACAATGTCAAAGGAAAGAGGAAATAAATATGAAAGACTTTTGAGTAGGTAGAATGTTCCTTGTTGCTTGCTCGTTTTCAAAACCAAAACATCCTTGTTATTTTCAAAAACAAACACCAACACTTTCAAAACACATTTCAAACTTGAAAACATTTTTAAAAGACCACACTTTGTATACATTCTTACGAACGAGAATCATTACAAAGTTTTCCTAAACGATGGCTCCTTTTCAAAATACTTTCAAAAACCATACAAAGCACATTTTTAAACAAAAAGTAAGTGATCTAGAAAGAAACTAAGAGCCCATGGAAAACCATGGATGGAAAGGGTGCTAACACCTTCCCTTTTCATAATCTACCCCCCGAACTCAAGAAAACTTCTCCAAGGTCTTTCCTGTTCTTTTCAGCCTTTCCTTTTGGATAAAAGAAAAGTCGGTGGCGGCTCTTGCTAAACCGCAACATTTGCGATAAAATGAAAAATGACCAAGTCAGTTCTCCCACCGTGTTACAAAGGTCAAACCTCGTGAATTCAGAGAAGGCGTCCTCATGCTCAGGAAGATCATGTCTTTCAACGCTGATTCTAGGGGAAAGTGGACTCCCAATTTTGAAGGCCCATATGTTGTCAAGAAAGCCTTCTCTGGAAGTGCATTAATTCTTGAAACTATGGATGGCGAGGAGTTCCCACATCCCATGAATGTTGATACAGTCAAGAAATACTTCGCCTAAAGATATAAAAGAACAACTCGCTAAGTTGAAAACCCGAAAGGGCGGCTTAGGCAAAAAAGAGTGTCTCGGTAGGCTGAAAACCCGAAAGGGCATTCTAGGAAAAAATTAGATACATAAACAGAATAAATTTCCCGCTAAGTTGAAATCCCACAAGGGCAGCTTAGGCAAAAGTTAGGGACTTTCTTGGCAAGTAACTACATCAGACAAGACTTGATCATTAGAGAAACAATCTTCTCGGATCCTCATCATACTTCGAATAGAAGTTTCTGCTCGGGATTTCAAAAGTTGTTAGAGGGGATTGTGGTCATTGTATCTCAATGTATCTTTTCCATTATATATTACCATTTTCCAAACTTTTTAATTATCCATGGAGTCTCGCCATTCACAGACTACCATTCTATTAATGAAATTTGAGCTTTTACCCAATTCTTTGCATTTCTTATTTTTATTTAGCTTGCAAAGACTCCATTTATTATTGATAATAACTTTCAAAGCAAAAAATATTGAATAACAAAATTGATTTTCAAAAAGAATGTACAATTTATTTTTACTTTAAAATTTGTGACGCAAGAGAAACAACAAAAGTGGTGATCCCAGGAATAGACAAACTATAGTTGCTCCCGAAGAAGTTTTGCTTAAGATATTTCGTCGTATAGGGTTTGCAAGTCCGGTATCCCCGATCAAGTTTTGGTTCATTTCTCCTCTTTTTTGAGTTTGCATGATATGAAGATTCAACCCAAGATTTCTCCAGTGAAGATTTTGTTTATTTAATAGAGGTTCTCTCTTCCCAGAGAAGTTGGTACAATAATCACTCTCGAAGAACACATGCCTCTGTTTTCCCCAGTGAAGAATGTATATTGATTTTTCCCTTTGTGAATGTGGTGTTGATCTCCCCAATGAAGTCGACACTAATTCCCCAGTGAATGTTTTGATGATTTGATGTCTGTCTGCCCTACTTGAAATTGATTTTTTAAATCCCCAATAGAAGTTTTACTTTTGAAAACATTTGTTTCCCCGTTGAAGTCTGAGTGTTATTCCCTGGTGAAGCTGGGAGAAGGACGTTATATCCCTGAATCTGTATTATTTTTGTCACTTGGATTTGTTTGCTTTCGGATTACGTTTCTCCCCAGTAAAGTTAAACCAGACAGTAGGTTTTGTTTCCTCAGTTGGCACTTACTTTTTCTTGGATTTTTCACCTTGGGTGTGATTTAGCCGAGTGTTGATTGTGCCCGAGTTGGTTTTTGCCTGGTTACTCCTAATGTTATATGTCTGTTTTGTCAGCATATACATGATAAAACTCATACATTCATCATGCATAGTTAATTTTAGAAATCATTGCTCATTCACATTCATTAATATTTTTGTTGACATATTGTCCTGTTTTGCATAATTATGTTGTCCTCCCTCCAATAGAGTGTCAGTCATAAGCAGAAAGTGTATGTACATTCAAGTTCCCCATTAAATTATCCCTCGTGGAAAATTTCCTACTTTAGCTTTCCTGCACAGCTCTTTGTGTGGATGATTTGGGTTTCCCTCTTGAGTTTATTTCTCAAAGGACTATTCTGGACGACAGTCTCGTTCCAGTTTATTTCTGGTTTGAATCTTTGATCCTCAGCAATTTTATTACTTATGATATCTGCAGACTTCGAGCCTTGGTTTGAGAATATGCATTTATTTTGTACGAGAAGACTTTATATCCTCAGCAGAAAAATGTTGGCATCTCCCCAGGAAGTCATATTTCTTTCCCCAGGAAGTCATATTTTATTCCCCAGAAAGTCATTTTTTACAATCCTCCATAAACAACAAGTAGCAGGTCTCTTTATTTGAGCAACCTATACTTCCCCATAAAAGTCAGCATTACCCTTTTTGCTATCTTCCTTATGAGAAGAAAGTTTGCAGTTTGTTGCCAAAATTACTCCAGTGGATGGCAAGTCTTCCATGATCTTAGAGACAATTCGTTGTAAAGTCTTTATAAGTGGTAGTCTCTTTATTTGAGATGGCTTATATATTACCCTTTCTAAGCAGAATGCCTTGGTTAAAGAAGAAGTTGAGACCCGTTCTAGGTGAAATGCCAGAATTTTGGGGGGAAAATTGTTATCTTTTTGCTACCATCAGTGAATGTTGGTAGTTCATCATCAGTGAACGGTGATGCTATGATATATTTTCTTTCTACCTTCAGTGAAAGTTGGTGATTGTTATCCTTTTTCTGCCACTAGTGAATGTTGGTAGTTCATTGTCACTGAACGACGATGCTATGATATTTATGTTCCTTCTACCTTCAGTAAACGTTGGTAGCTCACCTTCAGTGAACGTCGGTGTTGTTATTTCCCTCCTCTTTCTACTCTCAGCAGAATTTGGTGTATCCTTTGACTTTTTACCATCCTCTAAGTCAGGACTTTTGATCCACCAGTGGTTTATTTTCCTGGTCGAGTTTCTCTTTTGTTTCTTTACTTCCTTTGTTACATCCCCAGTGGTGTTTTGTGTTTATTTGATTTTGTTCATATGCATTCATGCTCATAAGCACTGCATGGCATCTTAGGGCCAAAAATAGGGTTTGTTTTATATTTAAGTATCTTCAATCGCGTCGACACGAAGATTTTCAACCTTCGTATATCCGGATAGAATAAATTTAAATAAGGGCAGCGGTTGTACCCCAATTTTTGCCCCTAAGATCCCCTCATCATACCATGTTTATTCCATCACAACAATATCACATTAGGATTCTTGGTTCCCCTCCCTATATTTAGCTTTGCCCTTTGAGGAATCACCAATCACCTTGACTTATGTTCTTTTGTGATCATGAATAATTTTGTCTTGATTTCTTATTTTAATTAATAAAATACAATGTTAGTTTGTCTTGCTTGTTACTTATGTAGGTAAAGGCAATGAGCTTCAGCAAGTTGTTCAATGGTTTTATGAGTTTATTTCCATGCCCTAGTCAATAAAGCTTGAGAGGTTCAAACCTCAACATTGGATTTGTTTTGGAGGAAATGGCATGGCAAAGTTATTTTGGTTCACTACATTTCAAGATTATCAAATTTGGTTCAAAAGTACAAGGGATTGATTGGAGAAGTTGTCATGCTTGGACAAGGCTTTGTTCCCATTGGTCAGAAATGCATATTTCTATCAATTATCAAGATATGGAAGGGGTTTTGGTGACTATGAGTTCTCATTTTCATCCTCAACAACTTATATTTACAAAGCATTTGTGTTGGTTCAAGAAGTTTTTTCAAAATTGCCAAAGTTCCTCAAGGCATTTTCTTGATCTAGGAGCTAGGGTTTTGAACTTCAAAGAAGCATATCTTTCTCATTTTTTGGTATTTTTGAGTGATTCCAAGGACATACTTCTCTTCAAATGGTTATCAAAAATTGCTTCAAAAGTTCCAAGGAGTTTTCATGTGGAAGAACCTTGATGATGAAGAAATATTACAAGTCCTCCAGATGAACCCCCAATTTCTCATATGTGACTTCAAATAATCATAACTTGGTCAATTTTTATCACCTTGATCCCACTCTTTTTCCATAATGATCTTGAAAATCATAACTTTATACCTTCTTTTATATGCAAAGTGAGAAAATGTATGGAAGATGCCCTAAAGATATAAATGATTATAGGTCATTTCATGATTTTTTTCCAACTTCAACAATTCATAACTCTCTCAATTTGGAGATTTTTAATGGTTCAAGTTTCAAAATTTAATTAAAGAGGTCTATTCCATGCCATCTTTTTTGGCCAAGAGCAAATTCCAAGTGGAAGGCCATGTTTGGATGCAAAACATTATAGGTCACTTTTGAAGAAAAATTTGAAATATTTCTAAGTATGGAAAGTCAACCTTTTTTCCCCAACTTTGACTCAATGCAACTTTCAGCTCAAGCATCCATTTGATTCCATTATTTTTCCTTTTCAAGTCTTGTAATCTCATCTTTCTAAAGCATTAAGGATCGTGCCTTAAGACCCCTTGAGCTGAGAATTCCATTGGATTGAACTTGGTAACTTGGAACTGAAGTTTCTTCATAAGTCAGAATTTGAAATTCATGTTTTGGCCTCTAAACATGAAATTAGCACATGTTTGTGATCTAAACAAGTTTAACCAAGTTGCCAAAGTGGATTAGAGCTTTAAAACGCAAGGATTGGATGAGTTTTGATGGAAATAAGATCACACTTTGCTCGTGCATCAGGTTCACACGATTTTCCTCCAAACTTCATCATTTCACACGCTTGAACATTCCATTTGATTCCCTATAAATAGAGGGTCATCCCCCATTCATTTTCTCAAGCTTTGAGAGCCAAAAACACTTTGTCAAAACCTCACACGAGCTTTAAATTTTTGAAATCAGTTTTTGAGATTTCAGCCTTTTCCTCCAAAATTCTTTGCACATTCATCTTCCTAGAGCATCATAAAAACTCTCTAGCACTTAAACCAAGCAAAACGAGCCATAATACAAGCTACAGAAGTCCAGTTTCAGAGCTTCTTTCTTGAACTTCGAAAAGATAGAATTCTCTATCATTTGGATCCAAATAAAGTACTAACCTGTTCTACTCCTTCTCCTAATTCTAGTGCTTCTTAAAATTTTAAAATCCATTGAGAATTGAGAGAGAAATATCAAATTGAAGGTGCTCGCTATTTTCTGGGTTTTTGATTCATATATCTTTGTATACTTTATATAAATTTGGCGCGATAGTGGTGTTAGGATCATCTTGAAGAGACGAATCCAATGATACTGGTATGGGATCCTAATTTTATCATTTGAAGGATCTCACAAAATCTCCATTGCAGGGTGGCTGGAGGTTGAAGATGATGACATGTCTCGTCTCAACCAATGATAGCGTGCCAAGCGTTTTAATTTCATTGGTTGCCTTTTTTCTGATTCCCCGCGCATCCCATAAAGGTCCATATCAAGCATAGCGCGTCTGGTCCATTTGATTAGCTTACTAACGCGTTTTGACTTTGATCTGATGGCCCATATCTTTTTGGTTTTATTTTTTTCTTCTGATTTTTATATTTTAATTGATTTAATTTTCAAAAATTCATAACTCTTTTATTTTTTATCCAAAAATTCTGAAAAAATTCACAAAAATACTTTGAATTATTTCTGATCTCATGACTATTTTTTCATATTTTTATTTTGATATTTGATATTTTTTATATTTTTTGCATTATTTGCTTCCTTTTAATTACGTTAAAAATGCTTTCTGACATTTTTTAATTATGAAAAATTTCCTAAATATCATTTTGCATATATCTGACATTTTGAAAATTTTATGGAATTTTATATTAATGTTTACTATTTTTGACCTATTTTCTTTTTGTTTGAACAATTTTAATTAATTTTAAAATAGTTTCTAAATTTTAAAAATTGCCAAAAATTTTGTAAAAATATTTGAGTCCTTTTCTGATTTTTATATGGCCTTACATAATTTTTCTTGATTAATTTGAATATAGTTGATATTTTTCTTTCTTATTTCTTTTTTAAAAACCTTTTTTAATGTATATATTAAATGCAATATTACTTTGTGATTATTTTCTGGTTGAACTTGGGTTGAATTTTGATCATGAAATTTATTAACATCATTGGATCCTTGGGGTTGAGTCTAACTCCATAAAAATGGATGAATGATTTTAATAATAGTTTGATTAAAATTTAATTCAAATATGGTTTGTATATTCTTCCCCACCCCTCTCCATCTCATCCCTTTCTTATTGCACTAAATGTTATTGGAGCATGATCTCTATATCATGTCTAAAAACAAATGGTGCATATATTTCTATTGACCGGCCTCAAAATAGGTGCGACTTCTATATAAGTCCATTTATGATTGCTTAACATAGTGCTAAATTTTATCCTGATTCGAATAAATGATCATTCGCGGCCCAAACCTATGTTTGCAAGCCCAAGTATGTTAATTTGATCTCTTTGATCCAATAACCTTGAGATTCATTATATGGAGGCTTTGGTTCTACCAATCCTCTAATGGATCTACAACACTTTTGGTCAACGCGGATCACTTAAACATCGTTGATCATTAAATGGCACTTGTGAGGATTCCAAATGGGTGATATACTTGACAAAAAGCAAATACAACTTGTTGTGTGGAGGCTTTGGTTCTACCAATCCTCTAATGAGTTCCAAATGCGAGTTTCAAGATGACCTACCAACTAACCAATAATCACTAATAATTTATTTTAACTTTTGTTTTTACTTTATGCCCCACTATTTTTTATGCTTTATGCACCATTTACTTTTAAGCATTTACATTTCATGCTATCTTTATATTTGCTCACTCGAGCCTTTTCTTTTTTCTTCTAAAACACCTAATAATCAACATAAACCATAAAAAAAAATCAATGGTACTTGGACTATTTGGTTACTATCCTTGGTATTATGGAGTATGGGACTTGTTGGACTTAGGATTAGAAACCTTGGCCTATGTTGGAGACCTTGTGATCTTAATTGATATTTTGTCTGGAGTTCTTGAGGTTTACCTCAAGACATTGGGTTTTTTGTTTGTTTTGTGTGTAGGTTATTATGATTACATACTTTGTTTGTAGTCTGGAATTCACCCGTATACAGCCGTTACTCTGCCCAATTTTTGTGAAGACTTAATATACTTGAAGTTTGATTCCCTCAAGAGGTCTAGTATTTGTGCTTGTGTGGTTTCAATCTAAAAAATGGGAATTCTATCTTGACTCATAATGTCAAGTATTGGCTTCTTGTTGGTTAGATGGTTCTTATCCCTAGCTTTTCCCTTATGCTTTAGGGTAGTCTCTTCTTCTCCTACCATCTTCTTCAATTTCAAAACTCTTCTCCCTCCTTTTGAAAACTCTTCTTGTTTTTTAAACTTGAACCAATTTCATAATAAACTTGGACTTAGGTCCATGCATTTTAAAAACCTTTTCATAAATAAACTTCAATCAATTTAATAATACCTTGACATTTTTGTGAGAAGACTAAAAGTCAATCAATCTCATTTCAAACTATTTTTCCACTTTGGCTTCTATCTTTAAAACTTTTCTCAAAAGATTGGACTCTTGTCAATCCTTGTAGTGATGCAAAGAACTATATTTCTACAATGTGTAATGAAGATAGATATTTTCCACTTGGGTGTTGAGTGAGGCATAGTTGATTTTAAAATCCAAGTCATATCCTCCACTTTGAGATGATTCAAATTCTCGTTTCTCATGATTGTGGGTAGTAAGTATATTTTCCAAACGGGAAATGACGATGAAGTCTTATCTTATAAAATTAACCAACACGCTTATGTTTTAAAATACTTTAAAAGAGGAACTACGTGTACCCTGATCCCCTATTGCACGAAATGTGGTACGTAGGCACTAAAGTTTCACAACTGCGGCGGGTGCAAAAACCATAAAAAAATATATTTCTTTTCTCACCTCCACCATCCATTTTTATACAATCTTTTGTATCCAAAATATACAGATTTTACAAAGAGGTTCCTGTGGAGTACCGTAGATGTTTAGGGTGATTATACCTTCCCTTTGCATAACCAACCCCCTTACCTTGAATCTTTCCCCCCTCTTTTTTGGGTTACTCGCTCTTTTCCCATTCCTTTGGAAACAATAAAGCGCGGTGGCAATTTTTATTTTGATCTGTATAAGTCTAGTCAATCCAATGGCTTAGTCTTAAACATTTCTACTGCTACAGAGGGAGGCTTTATTGATTTTAAAATCCAAGCTATATCCTCCACTTTGAGATGATGTAAATTCTCCCTTCTTATAATATTGGGTAGTAAGTATGTTTTCCACTCGAATCCGACGATGATTCTCGTCTCTTAAAATTAACCAGTACAATTGTGTTAAATGTTTTAAAGGAGAACTAAGAGTACCCTGATCCCCTATTGCACGAAAGGTGGTACATAGGCACTAAAGGCTCGCAACCACGGCGGGTGAAAAAATTATAAAAAATACATCTTTTCTCATCTCTACCATCTATTTTATACAACATTTATAGCCAAATACACAAATTTTCAAAGACGTTCCTGCGAAGTATCGTACATAATTACAGTTCTAGTACCTTCACTTTGCATAACCAACCCCCGTACCTAGATTCTCTCCCCCTCTTTTTTGGGTTATTCTCTCTTTTCCTATTCCTATGGAAACAATAAAATGCAGTGGATATTTATATTTGATCTGTGTGAGTCAAGTCAATCTACTGGCTTAGTCTAAACATTTCTACCTCTACATAAAAATGGAAACTTCACTGGGGAAAGATCGGCCAAATGTCGGTCCATATCTAAGTGGGTTGAGCATATCTTTGTTTATTTGTGTATGTGCTATTATTTGTTGTATATTATATGTTGTATATATGTTTGTCTGGATTTTCCTGGTTTTCAGGGTGCTTGGTGATTTCTCATAAGTCCTCTACCCGAACTTGGGAAAACTTAAGATAGGACGGGCGGTATAGTCATGTTAACTTTGAGGGAGGAATAAAAAAAAGGAGACATGAGATCCCCAACTCAGTGGAGGCCCCTTTAACTATAGTATTTGTTTTCCGAGCAATCGGGAAGACATGTTACTTTCGACCTGGGAGCCTTCTGAAGTTGAGGACCGTAGAACCCTTAAACCATCTTGGCCTTTTAGGTGTAGTGCGGAAACTATGACAAGGCAATCTTGAAGTGGTTGTCACGTGATACTACACTCAAACTAGTTTTTCTTGAGAATGTTACTAATTACCGAGTTGAACAGGACGTTGGTAATATCCGAAGGAAGGATGTAGACTCTGGGAACCTTTAGAACCTTGTTCGACAGATGATAAACTATTAGTCTTACTGTGTGGGTAGTACCTTTTACTTCATGCTCGTGACATCGAACCTATGAACCCTCCATGATTGTGATCTTGTGTGTGATTATTCCATCATACATTCATGCACCCATAAGTATTCTTTAAAATAGTTGTTTCAAGGCACTTAAAGTAAACTTTTTGCAAATATCTCAAGTACTTTTTGACCATGGATTTTGGAAAAAGAAAGACTTGGAATGTACACTTTCAAAGATCCTAAGATAGAGGAACTAATGAGTTTAATCCATGAGATTGAGAGCTCTACATATTTCCGAACGAAGTATGGATCCGTCGTGTCTCTTATGAAGTTCAAGATGAAAGAGGGTATTCTTTCTACATTGGTTCAGTTCTATGATCCATTGTGCCGTTGTTTTACTTTCCTGGATTATCAATTGATGCCTACATTGTAAGAGTGATCTTACTTACTCAATTTACCTATTACTAATCATGTTGCTTCACCGGCTTAGAGAGAGATCCTAAGTCTCATGAGATTGATGTCGTGACTTATTTGAAGAAGTTCGAGATTGAGGCTAACATGACTACCTAAGGAGGAATTAGAGGTTTACCTTCTCAATTTCTATTAGAGAGAGCTCGTTAATTTTCCAAGATGAAAAGTACAATTGCTTTTGAGGTTATCTTTTCTTTTCTTGTATATGGTTTATTCTTGTTTCTTAATATCAACAATTTTGTGGATGTCAATGCCATTAGGATCTTTTTGATTGGGAATCCAGTCCCTACATTTCTAGGAGACACTTATTATTCCATTCACCTTCGGAATCATTACTAGGGAGGAATGATCATCTGTTGCACGCCATTTTTATATAGTGGTTTATTTCTCACTTACCTCAGACTGTTGCTTTTTGAGATCCCAAGAAGAAACCTCATTGCTCCCCAAAGATTATGGCTCTCACTCATAATGACATTGATTGGTACCATCAAGCTTATTATGATATGGATATAATTGATAGTTGTGGAATTTTCCCGAATGTGCATCTTCTTGGTACCAAGGGAGGAATTAACTATAATCTCGTTCGCGTGTGTTGTCAATTTAGATATCTGATAAGAGACAAGCCAAATAACATTCATCTGAGTGGTTTCTTTATCAAAGAAGGATATGATCATAAGGAATCTAAGGAAGAGAGTGCAAAGGCTTGGTATCATATTCATAGGAAGAGTATAAAAGATTTGGGACCAAAAGGAGCTATTTCTTTCGAGCCTCATCTCTGTTGGATACGAGCAAGAGTAATTCAGTTGAAGATTCCATATTCTCGTGAAGAACATATATATGATATGTTTGTGAGGAATACTCCTCCCATTTTGGATGATGTGGAATAACTTCATCTTGCCTTGGTTAGGATGTATCAAGAGAAGGAGTCATGGAAGAACAAGTACCATACTTTAGAGGTATTCTACTCGACCAAACTAAAAGAGAAGGATGAATCGAGATTCTTGAGAGTCACGCTATGGAGATGATGGAAAAGAAAGAGAATTTATTCTCCTCTAGATCTCAACCAGGTCCCAGTCACCCATTTTCTAATTCCTATGGTTGGAAAGAAGTCATCGATATGTAAGCAGAAGAGAACAAGCAATTGAAGGCTAAGATTGCAAGACTCGTGGGAAAGCGTCAGTGTGTGAAGAGATCTTTATCAACTTTGTTTCCTTAGGATTTTGGATTCTACTTTTATTCTCTTGTACTTAGGATCATTGAAACTTGTACTAAAAGTTGTAATCCATTCCGAAGTAATTATTATAATAAATTTTTTCAGTATTTCAAAATGTGTTACTACTTTAATATTTTCAACTGCCTATAATTCTTTGAGTTCCTTGAAATAAAAATAATAATAAATAAATCATATGCATTTCATATCATGCATCACTTTACGCATATTCTTGCATTTCTTTTCATACCCAAGTGTCTTACTGTGTTTCTCTACTTTGTTCAGTCAGCAAGTTGTCACATTAATACAATACTCGGGCTAATTCTAGGAAGAATATGGAGACTATTGAACAAGAGAATCGCGAGCTGCGCGAAGAAGTTACTACTTTGAGGGCCGGTATGGAAATTATGACTGCTTTAGTGGAATCATTGGTGGTTGCTCAGAATCAGCCACCACCCGCTCCTCCGTCTCCTCATGCTACTAAGCCACAACAGACAATTGTTGCTTCCGAGGTTCCATCGGTTCCTATTTCTATTACTCCAATTAATGTTGCTCAATACCGTATGCCTCAAGGTTACCCGTGGGGAATGCTTAAAAATTTCATGCCAGAAAGTTACATTCCTTATTCTCAAGTTGCTCCATCTTCTCAAACTGTTGTTGTTTCTGCACCTTTTATGGTGCATGCTACCCATGTTGCTAATAATGAGATTCATCATGTTGCGCCTCATATAATGAATGTTATGCCTATTAATGATGATGAAATTTATCATCCTACTCCTCCACCAAGAAAAAGTTTGGGCATTTAGGACCGATTAGATGGTTTTCAGGATCAGTTCAATGAAATTCAGAAATAAGTGAAGTCTCTTCGAGGGAAATAATTATTCAGATAAAACGTCAGTGAACTCTACTTAGTTCCTAACGTAAAAGTTCCAGTGGAGTTTAAGGTGCCCGAATTTGAGAGGTACAAGGGAAACTCTTGTCCCTGTGACCACCTGGTTATGTATATTAGAAATATGTCCACCCATACTGATGACTAACGCTTGCTTATTCATTTTTTATAAGATAGTTTAACCGGTGCCGCTTTGAAATGATATATGGCTTTAGACAGTAGCAATATCTGCACCTTCAATGATTTAGGTGAAGCTTTTATCAATATGTATAAGTATAATATGTTTATGGCACTTGATTGTGACCAATTGAGAGCAATGGCTCAGAAAGATAAGGAGTCGTTCAAAGAATATGCACAACATTGGCGTGAGGTTGTTGCCCAAGTGGTACCCCCGATGGGAGAGCAAGAAATGACCAAGGTCTTCCTGAAAACTCTTGGATCATTTTATTATGAAAGGATGGTTTCTAGTGCACCGAGTGATTTCAATGAGATGGTAAGCATGGGCGTTCGTATAGAAGAAGCTGTCAGAGAAGGACGCTTGATAAAAGACGAAGGAATAAAGAAATTATCATATGAGTTTTCTAGAAATAAAGGAAGCAAAACAAATTCTTTTGTGACTCTGGTCGTCAATGTAGCTCTAACTCATGTTGCCTATCAGAGACCACCTCCTCAAGGAAATCAAGGGCAAGGTCAGAGGAGAGAAGATTTTGACCCTATTTTGATAAGTTATGCAGAATTGTTTCCGACTTTAGTTCAAAAGAAATTGGTGCAGACTAGACCTCCCTTGCTATACATTCACCTTTACCATGGTATTATATGGCATACCATACTTGTGCTTTTCATCAAGGATCCCCAGGGCACAACATTGAAAATTGTTATCCCTTGAAGTCCGAAGTACAGAAGATGGTGAGATCTGGTCTTCTATCTTTTAAAGATGTTGGTCCTAATATGAAAGATAATCCACTACCCAAGCATGGAGGTGGAAATACCATAAATATGGTTGTTGGCTGTCCTGGGGACTTCGGATTTTTTATATCAACCTGGTTAGAGGTAATTTAGTGAAGATGCATGTTGATCTCTATGAATTCAACTATTATACACATGACCATCCTGGATGTAGTATTTGTAGTACAAATATCCATGGATGTGATAAAGTGAGAATTGATCTTCAAGAAATGATGGATGGAGGTCTTATCCACATAATCAGACCAAGGGATGAATATGAGGAAGATGTAAATATGGTTTATGGATGTCCTAGTGAATTCCATATTTTTGATGTGAATTATATGAATGATGATCTGGTACAGTTGCGCGCTACATTTTGTCACATGGATGGCCAAGAAGAACATCATTATGGGTTCTGTCAGATCTGCTGTAGGGATTCTCGAGGTTGTTCTATCATAAGAAAAGGTGTTTAGTTATTTCTAGACAATGGTACCATCAAAGTCACAAGAAATAGAGATGATTACAATGGAGTTAATGTGATTGAAGATTACTCATTTGAGTCCATGTCTGATGATGAATATATTTATGCTGATGAGTTCCTTTCTTCTGATGAAGGTATGTTCTCTATTAATGATTCTATGATGCCTAAATATTTTGAAGTGGGGTGAATGTCATTGTGCCGTGTTTTGGTGTTCCTGCTCCTGTAGAGATTGAGTACCATAACAAGACTGTTGTTGCTCTCATGGTTATTTGTCTGCCTGGTCCTGTCCCATATGAATCAGAAAAAGTAGTGCCTTATAAGTATAATGCAACTATCCTGGAAGATGGTGTGGAAATTCCTATCCAAACTTTGTCCCATGTCGAAAACATTATTGAAGCTAGTCAGGTAACCCGCAGTGGTCGTGTATTCTCCCCTACCTTTTAAGGGGATGTTAATTATGATAAAAAGGTTGTCAAGAAGGCTGAACCTAAGAAAATGGTAGGAGAATCTAGCGGCACTGCCTTGGAAAAGGATGTGGATGACTTGTTGAAAATCAACAAGGTGAGTGATTACAAGATTGTGGATCAGTTGTTCCAAACTCCATCTAATATGTCCATTCTAGCCTTGCTAATGAACTCTTTTACTCATTGGGAATCTTTGATTAAAGTGTTGGATCAGGCTTTTGTTGAAAGTGACATGTCTCTGGATCAGTTCAGCAGTGTTGTGGGGAATATTACATCTTGCAATAATCTGAGCCTCTGTGATGGAGAATTTCCTGATGAAGGAAGAAACCATAACCTGGATCTCCATATTTCTATGAATTGTAAGAATGCCTCTTTGTCCAATGTTCTGATTGATAATGTGTCTTCCTTAAATTCCATACCAAGGAGTACACTCATGAAGCTTAAGTACCATGGATCTCCCATGCGCCCAAGTGGCATTATAGTGAAAGCATTTGATGGTTCGAGGAAGTCTGTCATCGAAGAAGTAAATTTTCCTATTCACATAGGTCTACACTTATTCCAAACTAGTTTCTAGGTTATGGATATTGTCCCCGCCTATAGCTATTTATTGGGACGACCATGGATCCATGATGCATGAGATGTTACTTCAACCTTGCACCAGAAGATGCAATTTGTTCACAAAGAGAAGGTGGTCATTATGAACGGTGAGCAAGCTCTGTTGATATCTCATTTGTCTTCCTTTAGAATTGTAGAAGCTGATGAAGCCGCTTTTGGAACTCAGTTCCAAGCTTTGTCTATTGATTAGAAGGAAGAATGACAATTCTATCGCCTCATTTAAGGATGCATATCAAGTAGTGCAGAAAGGCCCTAGCAAGGTGTGGGGGAAGGTTATTAATACTCATATGAACAAGAATGGCACTGGTTTGGGTTTCCCCATGAAGAAGGAAGTTGTGAATACTAAGTCTGCTTTGAGTAAATATCGAGACATATTTTACAGTGTAGGATATCTTAATCCAACTTCTCCAAGGATCAACGCTATTCTCGAAGGTGAATCAGAGTAAGAGATGCCAAACTTCGTGACGCATGGAGTCAGATTTCAGAATTGGATCACTGTTGATGTTCCTTCTTGCATTCGCATTTCAAAGTAATTTGTTTTTTGTCAGTCTTTTCAAAAATCTTTCACTCTGCCCAAGGTGAAAGTATTGATGTTGTATGGGTATATCTGTTATTTTGATTTTTAAAATCATTAATAAAAGTTGTTTTTGATTCCCAAATTATGACTTTTATTTTCGACTTTTTCTTGGAAAATGGTAATTAAAAAAATTCCTTTCAAAATAAATAATAACTATAAATAAATCCGCATAACCACTTGTTACATGTGTCAGTTTCTAAAATAAATCATAAATCATATGTGCAGATTAATTAAAAAACTCATTGAGTACAATAACCCTGCACCCTCTCCCAACTTTGAGCATCCTGTGTATGTGGTCTAAGAAGAAGAATATGATGAAATCACAGAAGAGGTTTCATGGTTGCTTGAGCATGAGGAAAGTACCATTCAGCTGTATAAAGAGCCGTTGGAGATTATTAACTTGGGTTCAGAGGAAGATCCAAAAGAAATCAAGATTGGGCACTACTTCATTCTGATGTAAAGAGAAGGTTGATTGAATTGTTGAAAGAGTATGTGGATATCTTTGCTTGGTCTTATCAAGACATGCCTGGTTTAAATACAGATATTGTGGAACATTATATGCCGCTAAAGCCAGAATTTCCACCAATCAAACAGAAGTTGTAAAGAACCCACCCCGACATGGCAGTGAAAATTAAGAAAGAGGTTTTGAAGCAAATGGATGTCGGTTTTCTTGTGACATCAGTATACCCTCAGTGGATTGCTAATATTGTTCCAGTACCAAAGAAATATAGAAAAGTCCGCATGTGCGTCGATTATAGAGATTTAAATAAAGCTAGTCCAAAAGATCACTTTCCATTGCCACATATTGATATTTTTGTTGATAGTACAACAAAATTCAAAGTGTTTTCGTTCATGGATGGATTTTCCAGATACAATCAAATCAGAATGGGTCCTGAGGACATGGAAAAAAATGTTTATCACACCCTGGGGAACATTCTGTTATAGAGTGATGCCCTTCGGGTTGAAGAACGATGGTGCAACGTACTAGAGGGCTATGACAACCTTATTCCATGATCTGATGTATAAGGAAATTGAAGTATATGTTGATGATATGATCGCTAAATATCATACTGAGGAAGGGCATATAAAAGATTTGTTGAAACTATTTCAGCGTTTGAGGAAGTATCGTCTTTGCTTGAATCCAAATAAGTGTACTTTTGGTGTTAGTTCAGGAAAATTTCTAGGTTTCATTGTCAGCCAAAAGGGAATTGAAGTTGATCCCGAGAAAGTTAAAGAAATTCAAGAAATGTTTGAACTAAGAACTATAAAGCAAGTTAGATGCCTCCTTAGACGTTTGAATTACATTTCCAGATTCATTTCCCACATAACTGCAACATGTAAACTGTTCTTCAAGTTGTTAAAGAAAGCTCAAGGTTGTGTGTGGATGGACGATTTCCAAAGGGAATTTGAAAGCATTAAATATTATCTGCTTGAACCTCCTATCTTGCTCGCTTCTGTTGAAGGAAGACCATTTATTATGTATCTGACAATGTTAGATAATTTTATGGGCTATATTTTGGGATAACAAGATGAATCAGCAAGAAAAGAATATGCCATTTATTGTCTTAGCAAGAAGTTTACCGACTGTGAGTCACAATATTCTATGCTATAAAAAACATGTAGTGCTTTAGCCTGGGTAGCAAAGTGGTTGCGACAATATATGTTGAATCATACCACTTGGTTGATTTCCAAAATGGCTCCAACTAAGTATTATTTTGAAAATCCTTCTCTTACTGGAAGAATTTCCTGTTGGAAGATGTTGTTGTCTGAATATGATATTGAATACCATACTCAGAAGGCTATAAAAAGCAATGTGTTGGCAAATTATCTTGCTCACTAACCAGTTGATGATTATCAGTCTGTTAAATATGATTTCCCTGACTAGGATGTGATATATTTGAAAGTAAAATATTGTGATGAACCTTTGCCAGGGGAAGGTCCTGATCCTGAATCCCGGTGGGGTATGGTGTTTGATGGAGCTGTAAATACTTATGGAAAAGGAATTGGTGTTGTGATTATCACTCCCCATGGGTCACATATCCCTTTTACTGCAATGTTGGCATTTGATTATACCAATAATATGAAAGAGTATGATTCTTGTATCATGGGTCTTAAAGAGGCTATAGATCTCATAATCAAAATTCTAGATGTAAATGGCGATTCAGCTTTGGTAATAAATCAGATTATAGGAGAATGGGATACTCGTCACGTTGGCTTGATTCCCTAAAAAGATTATGCAAAAAGATTATTACCTTTCTTTAATAAAGTTGAATTCCACTTTGGAAGATGCTTTATCCACTTTGGCTTCTATACCAAGTAAATGCTTGGAACGATGTACCTCAGATCATAGTTCGAAGTCTGGATAGGCCAACTCGTGTGTTTGTGATAGAGGGACGAAAAACCTTGGTATTATGATATCAAGCACTTTCTCCAGACTCAGGAATACCTAGTTGGTGCGTCGAATAAAGATATAAAGACATTGAGAAGGTTGGTAGGTAGCTTTTTCCTCAACGAAGATGTTCTATACAAAAGAAATTACGACATGGTCTTGCTCAGATGCGTGTATAGACACGAAGCAGACATGTTGATGCATGAGATCTATAAAGGTTCCTTTGGTACCCATGCCAATGGACATTCAATGGAAAAAAAGATACTTATGGAAGGTTCCTATTGGCTGACAATGGATCTGACTGTTACAAATTTTCAAAGAAGTGCCATAAGTGTCATATTTCTGCTAACAAAATTCATGTGCCTCTGACGCTTCTAATTGTTATTTCTTCCCCGTGGCCTTTTTCTATGTGGGGTATTTATATGATTGGAATGATTGAATCCAAGGTGTCGAATGGACATCGTTTCATCTTGGTGGAAATTGACTAATTCACCAAGTGGGTGGAAGCAGCTTCTTATGCTAATGTCACCAAGCAGGTGGTAGTACACTTTATCAAGAATAATCTTATATGTCGGTATAGCTTGCTAAGCAGGATTATCATTGATAACGACTCAAATATGAATAACAAGATGATGACAGAACTTTGTGAAGAATTCAAGATTGTACATCACAACTCATCTCCTTATAGGCCTAAGATGAATGGGGCTGTTGAAGTTGATAACAAAAATATTAAGAAGATCATCCAAAAGATGGTTGTTACCTATACGGATTGGCATGAGATGCTCCCTTTTTCTTTGCATGGGTATCGTACATTTGTCTACACTTCAAAAGGGGCAACCCCGTTCTCTCTTGTGTATGGTATAGAAGTAGTGCTCCCCGTCGAGGTTGAGGTTCCCTCTTTGTGTGTAATAATGGAAATCAAGTTGTTAGAGGCTGAATGGGTCCAGAATAGGTTTGACCAGTTGAAATTGATTGAAGAAAAGATAATGACAGCTTTGTGTCATGGTCATTTATATCAGAAAAGAATGAAGAAAGAATTTATAAAAAGATCAAGCCACATGAATTCAGAGAAGGTGACCTCGTGCTAAGAAAGACCGTGTCTTTTAACGCTAATTCTAGGGGTAGGTGGACTCCCAATTACGAAGACCCATATGTTGTCAAAATTCCTTCTCTGGCGGTACATTGATTCTTGAAACTATGGATGGAGAGGAGTTCCCACATCCTATGAATGTTGACGCAGTCAAGAAATACTTCGCCTAATGAAATAAAAGAGAAACTAGCTAAGTTGAAAACCCAGAAGGGAGGCTTAGGCAAAAAAGAGTGTCTCGGTAGGCTGAAAACCCGTAACGGCGGTCTAGGAAAAAGTAAGAGACACAAACAAAATAAATTTTCCCGCTAGGTTGAAAACCTGCAAGGGCAACCTAGGCAAAAGTTAAGGATTTCTTGGCAAGTAACTATGTCAAACAAGACTTGATCATTAAAGCACAATCTTCTCAGATTCTCATCACACTTCTACTGAAGCCTCTGCTCAAGAGTTCAAAGTTGTTAGGGAGAATAATGGTCATTTTATTTCAGTGAATCTTTTCCATATATTTAGCATTTTTCAAACTTCGCAACCATCCATGGAGTCTCTCCATTCGCAGACTACCATTCTATTAATAAAGTTTGGGCCTTTATGCAATTCTTTGTAGTTCTTATTTTATTATGTTTACCAATATTTCATTTATTATTGATAGTAATTTTCAAAACATAAGATTTAACAATAAAAATATTTTTGAAAAGAATTTACAAATTACTTTTTACTTCAGATTTTGTAATTCAAGTAGAAAAAAAGTAGTGATTCCAAGGATGGACGAATCTTAAGTTTTGAAAAATATTCCACAATAAAGCTCTCCTAGGTTACTCTTGCTAATGTGCACATAGTCCACTTATATTTCATTCTTTGGGTAATTGGATTTCATGCCTATCAGTATATGGTGCGATGTTGGGCATGTGATCCCATTTTCCCCATTTAAGATTTGGTTCATATTTTTTTTCCTTGGGTTGATTATTTGATTTTAGTTGGTTTAATCCCTCTATCCTATATTCCCCAGTCATGTCTTGTTGCGGATTTCTCCATCCGAGTGTGATTCTTTCCCCAGCCAGGTGGTGATCAGGAAGAAATTAAAAAAAATTATGAAGCCTTTGCTCATTTGATGGAGTTCTTTCTCCCTTCGCGTGTTGAGAATTTATATGGTATCTCTTTTAGAACATTTCTCCCTCTAGTTACGACGTTATTGTTGTTATGTTCTTCCCAATTAGCCAGACAAGAGCATCATCTTTTCTAAGAAGTGTTGAGACAACTGTTAACTTTTTTGGGTTCTCTCTCACCAAGTGTTGAGTTTGATTTAAAATCCCCATAATTTTGACTTCTTGTTGTATTTTTAAATCTTCTTAAATCCCCAAATGAAGCCAAGATGATGCTTCTCTCTGAGGGTTGTTATTCTTATGATCTTCGTAATTTCTCCCCTGAGAAGTTTGCGCATCCATTACTCTTGATATTGAAGATTGTATTTGGTATCCCCTTGACGATGTGGTGTTGTTTTCCCCATTGAAGTCAGTTCAGAATCCCTATTTGAAGTCTAGACGATATGACATTATCTTACCTATTGAAGTCTGTATGATGTTCCCCGGTGAAATCTAGAGGAGGATGTTATATCCCTACAACTGTATTGGTTTATTTCTATCAGATTATGCTTTGATTATTTTCAAGCCATGTTTCTTCCAAGTGGAGTTAAGCCATGAAGTAGGAATTTGTTTCCTCAGTTGGTGCTTACTCTCTTATGGAATCTTCATCCTGGATGAGATTTAGCCGAGTGTTTACTTTACCCAAGTTAGTTTTGTCTGGTTATTCGCAGTGATGTATAACTGTTTTGTCAGCATATAGATGATAACATTCATACATTATTACATACATCATACATAGCTGAATTCAAAATTCATTGCTCATTTGGATTCATTTTTGTTTTTGTTGGCATATTACCCTATTTGCATATTTATGTTACCCTTTCTCCAATAGAGTGTCGACCTTAAGCAGAAAGTGTATATCCTTTTAATTTCCCCACTATGTTATCTCTCATGTAAATGTTTTGCTTTAGCCTTCCTATTTGAGTTTATTTCTCATTAGGTGTTGTCTTGGTTGACTGTTTCACTCTAGTTTATTCTAAGTTTGAATCTATGGTCCCCAACAACATTTTTATTATGATTTCTGCAGGCTTTGAGCCCTAGTTTGAGAATGTGCATTTATTTTGCATGAGAAGACTTTATCTCCTTAGCAGGAATATGTTGGAACTTCCCCGGAAAGTCAAGATTCATTTCCCCACAATATTATCACAATCCTCTTCATAAACAACAAGTGGCAGGTCTCTTTATTTGAGTAACCTATTCTTTCCCAATAAGTCTGTTAATCCTAGAGAAGATTTGTTTTACTCCGATGAATGGTAGTATCGTCATTATGGGAGATAGTTGGTTATTGAAATTTGTTATTCCAATGAATGGTAGTCTCGTTGTTATGGGAGATAGTTCACTGTTAAGATTTGTTACTCCGATGAATGGTAGTCTCGTCATTATGGGAGATAGTTTATTGTTGATATTTGTTACTCCGATGAATCATAGTCTTGTCATTATGGAAGATAGTTTGTTGTTGACATTCGTTACTCTGATGAATGGTAGTCTTGTCACTATGGGAGATAGTTCGTTGTTGATATTTTTTATTCCGATGAATGTTAGTCTCGTCATTATGGGATATAGTTCTTCATTGAGATTCACTCTGCTCTAAAGAAGTTCATTTGATACCAGCCCTAATAGTGGTATTTACCAGTATTATCTTACCATTTATATTTCCTTTGAGTCGACGTTACTTTTTTGTTATCTCCTATGTGAGTGGATAGTTTGTAGTTATCTGTCGTTCATTGTCATCCAATACTTTCTCGTTATTATTTGAGTTGATGATGCCTTATCTCCTCCTTGGGATTTGCCCCAATAGAGTTGAGTCTTCTGTTCCCCAGCGATTTATTTTCCTGGTCGGACTTTCTTTTGACTAATTATTTTTATCTCTGGCATCCCTAGTGGTGTACTATGTCGCCTTTAGGGTTTATCGGTTTGCATGCATAATCATAAGCATTGCATGGAATCTTAAGGCCAAAAATAGGGCTTGTTTTATATTTAAGTATCTTTAATCGCGCCGAGATGGAGATTTTAACCTTCGCATCTCCGGATAGAAGACACTTAAATAAGGGCAGATGTTATACCCCAAATTTTTCCCCTAAGATCCCCCATTATCGCATATTATCAATACATCAATATCACACATTAGGCTGGTTCTCCCTATCTTCATCATATCTTTAGGTTTTCTCTTGAGGGATTACCAAACACCTTGAAGTGTAAATCTTGTACTTGTGTTCTTTAAACTAACATCAAAATATGTATATATGTTTCTTTAAATATTCATATTGTAGGTGGTGATACAATTGCATTAATATCACCATCTAACCTAGGGTTGAGGGTTGGTTCTCAATCAAATGACTCTTTAATGGATTGCAAGTGCTCAAGTTTAAAGGCCATGTCCATGATATCAAAGATTTGTGGTTCAAATAATTCCCTCACCTTATTTAGGTCAAACTTTCCTCAAAGTTGGTGTTGACATTCATCAAAGAGATAAGTTCGTGTGTTTATTTCCATGCCTTCTTCAACAAGCTTCATTGAGACTTAAACTCAATTTTTGAGTGTGCTTCAAGACAATATCATTTCAAGACCTATTATGATTCATCATGCTTTGTCTTTCCAAGAAAGATCAAAATATTTAAAGTTTGGGTCAACAAGTTTGACCTAATTGAGTAAATGCTTGATCTAGTGATCACAAGTGCATAACTCCCTCCAATTTTCAACATTTTGAGTTGGTTATTTTTTCTATGTATTCTTATCATCATCAACAATAACCTCTCTTTACATGACAATATCCAATTGTGCAAGAAAAATCATCAAAAGTTGAAAGGGGTTTCAAGTCATTTTTAGCACTCTCTGAGCTAGGTTTAATTGACTTCCAAGGACCATATCTTACTCGTTTTTGAGCTTTTTGAGTGACTCAAAACTATATTTCTCTTGAAAGAGTCCTTAACAAGCCCTCTTCATAAATCTAAGGCTAATTTTGAATGGAAGGGCATTAATGATTGAGAAAGATTACAAGTCTCCTTGAATGACCTTTGAATTTTAGGGTTTTACTTCAAATGATCATAACTTGGTCAATCTTTATATCCTTAAGCCCATTCTTTTTTCACAATGATCTTACAAGTGTGAAATTCAACTCTTCTATTATGTGCAAAGCTTGAAAATGGTTAGAAGATGCCTTAAAATTTGAAAAGATTATAGGTCACTTCATGGATTTTCATCAACATCACAAGGTCATAACTCTCAAAAAATTTGGAATTTTTGGACGATTCAAGTTTCACAATTCTCTTTGATAAGTATACTTCACGCAATATTCATTGACCAAAACATAATTTTGAGTGGAAGGCCATATTTGAAGGCAAGAGATATGAGTCACTTTTGAACTCAAAACTTGGAATTTTTCTAAGTCCATAATTCAGTGTGTTTTTCACGATTTCAATTGATCCTAACTTTTTTTTCAAGCATCCAAATACTACATTTCTATGAAAATTGTGAAGTTTGTGGTGAGATCTTTCCATTGCAAAAATAATGAGATCATAAAGCCCCTCGAGCTGTGTGCACCATGGATTCAAAGTGTGCATTATGAAACTGAGTTTTTGCTTACAGTCAGTTTACAATTTCCATGTTGTGGCTTCTAATGACCATTTTCTATGAGTTTTTTATTTAAACATGTTTAATAAAGTCCCAAAGCATGATCAGAGCTTTGAAACGCAAGAATTAGCTGAGTTTTAAGCAAATTCAAGTCACACTTTTCTCATTTTCGGGATTCATTCAATTTCCCTACCAAAACTCACTATTTCTTCTAATTCTTTTCACCATTCACTCTCCTATAAATAGAGGGAGATATTGCACTCATTTCCTCAAGCATGGATAACCAAAATTACCCTATTGCTTTCTCTTCACAACTCACTTTTCTGAGTTTTCAAATTCAGTCTTTCTTTGCTTTTCAACTCAATCTCTTGTTCTATTCTTCACTAGTGAACTTCCGTGGAACTTCTCAAGCAAAAAAGCAAGCCAAATCATGCCCTATTCTTCTCAAGCAAAGTCTAGTTTCAGAGAAATTTTTAGCTACTTCATTTAGGTAGATTAAGGCACCAATTCTTCTAACTCGAATTACTACAATGGTCTATAATGTTAACTGATGCTTTCTATTAACTCAATTTTGCTGAATCAATGCATTTGATGCTTCTGTTTTTTATTTCAAAATTTTCAAACATTTTTTTAATCGACTACGCTGTGATTTATATAAATTTTTCACGAGCATATGGTTGTGATCGTCACAACCATTTGTTTTGTTATGATTGGTTGGACTTTTTTGTGTTACATACACGCGCATTGACTTGGATTCATGATACTCTGTCACCCGAGATCCATTAGATTTTCCAGCGTGTATAAGTGAGTTACATCCAACGCGTGTGGTTTTTTCTGATTTATTTTATTTTACAAAACTATTTTTAAATCCCTTTTACCTATAAAAATTCACAACTCTTTTATTTTTTATCCAAAATTAGGAAAAAATATAAAAAAAATCTTTGAACTATTTCTGACTTTGTGAATTTTTTTTCATAATTTTATTTTGATGTTTGATATTTTTTTATAATTTTTGTATTGTTTTCCTTATCTTAATTGTTTTAAAAATACTTTCTGATCTTTTTAAATTGTGAAAAAATTATTGAAGGATCCAATAAACTCTTGACAAATATTGGTGACCTTATTTTATTTTTATTTCTTATTTTTCTACTTTTCACAATTTTTTAGTTTATTTTTCTTATTTCTTTAAATTTTAAAAAATAGTTTCTGACTTTAAAAAATTCTGAAATTTTTATCAAGACTAGTTTCTGACATTTTTCCTGGATTTTTATTTGGTGTTTTGATGCATTTTGAGTATTTTACCAATTCCTTCCCTTTTATTAACCATTTAAATATTATTTTATTAAATATTATTTTATTATTTTTGTTTTGTCCAGATTTGGATGTTATTTTGGGACAAGTTTCTCAACCTCATTGGATCTTAGGTGTTGATAGGTTGAAAAACCAAATCCACCAAAATGGATGAATGATGTGTTAGAACATAGTTTGATTCTACAACCCTTGGTTACAGTTTTGATGATACCAAATACAAAGAATAAATAAATACAAAGAACAAATATGCACCTTAAAAATATGTTTTATGTATGCAGAAGTTCTGATCAGATCAGCATCAGAAGATAAGCCATAAGTGTTACACGCTGAAGCAATCAGATTATACGCTGAAGATTGGTGACCAGAACCTGCGCTCAATTGTAGTAAACTTTGATTCTGAATAAGAACATATCAAACCAAGTCATCAATATTCTGAAGCGTCATCAGCAGTAAGGAGAAAAGACACAACATGATGGTCTCCAGGCCCCAAACGAAAGGTACAACATGCTGGCCTCCAGGCCCCGATCGAAAGACACAACATGCTGGCCTCCAGGCTCCAAGTGAAAGGTACAACATGCTGGCCTCCAGGCCCCAATCAAAAGTCATGCCTTCACCCCTTTTCAGGCCAGATCCAAGAGAGCAAAAAACTGCAGAATCGAAGGGTTTTCTGCCCTAAATCGAAGGATCCATTTTTCTTTCTTTTACCTCATTTTTGCCTTTATATTTTCATGCAATTAAATATGGTTGTAATAGTGTAGGATTTTATCTTTCAACACTTTTGACTTTATGCAAAATGTTAGTAATTAGGGTGTATGGCAAGATAAAATCAACAAGTAGACCACCCTGATCAAAAGACAAAAATGAATGCAATCAAACACACTTTGCAGACATGCACCTCTAGGGTTAACTCCACTTGTTGCCTTATGAAAAATGGTCATGTTATGCATGTGGGATATCTTAACAAAAACAATCCCAAATACAAGATCATAGTCCCTCGATAACGCTACAAATGTTGCCTTACAAATGATCTTATTCCCTCAAAGAGAAATCCTAAGATATCTCACAACATTGCTATCATGACTATACGATGACCCACGCCCGTCCCTTTACATCCAAAGATAAAACTTCTTACCAAATCAATGGTAAGATAGCAATATCAAAGGAAAAGAAGAAATGAACTAAGACTTTGAGTTGGTAAATTTTTCCTAGTTTCTTGCTCATTTTCAAATTAAACACTCTTTCTTATTTTCAAAAACAAACACCAACACCTTCAAAAACATTTTCAAAACATTTTCCAAACACGAAACATTTTCAAAAGATCAACACTTTATATACGTTCTTACGAACGAGAACTATTACAAATTTTTCCTAAACGATGGTGCCTTATCAAAATACTTTCAAAAAACCATAAAAAAACACATTTTTCAAACAAAGCAAGTGATCTAGCAAGCAACTAAGAGCCCGTAGATAACTACAAATGAAAAGGGCGCTAATACCTTCCCTTTTCATAATCTACCCCCCGAACTCAAGAAAATAATCTCAAAGGTCTTTCCTGTTCTTTTCAGCCTTTCCTTTTGGATAAAAGAAAAGTCGGTGGCTACTCTTGCTAACTGCAACATTTGCAATAAAATGAAAAACACCCAAGTCAGTTCTCCCACCGTATTACATAACTGGAGACTCTGCTGGGGAATAACTTAAAAGTGGGGTTACCTTAGGGCTAGATCATATTTACTTTCTTTCATTGTTTGACTTGTATGCTTTACATTTTGGTTCCTTATTTGGGCTTAAATCCTCTACCCGGATTTGGGATACCTTATAGGTAAGTAGTAATACGTTGTGGAAACTGTGCAGGGTATACCGACATGGTCTAAGCAATAGCTACATTAGTGTGACATATTTGTGGGTACCGGTAGACCTTGAGTAGTAAAGGAGAATACGGGGCCGTTGAGTGATGTCATGAAGCACTAACTGACTTTTAGAGCCTTTACTTGACCAACTTGGCCATTAGGAAGTAGTGAGATGACTGACTTTGGTGTAGTCTGAATTTGGTAGATACTCAATACTACACTCATTGAGGTTTGATTTTCGGGATATTTCGGTCGCCGTGAAAGAGGCTTGCACTGAAACAATGCCCGAGAAGACAAATCAGTGATATTGAGATCCCTTAGAACCCGGTTACTATTTATAGAACAGGTTTGAGCCAACTAAACTTCAAGAGGGTACTTACCTATGAGACTCCATGCAAGCCTAAACCTAAGTACTTGTTTGCCTTGTTTGTATATACTTACTTGTACATGACATCATAAACATCATAACATCATACTCATTCTCACTAACCATTTCACGGATTAATGGGATTTATCTTTGTACTGTTTTGTAGGATATGGCTTCTATCCACAGGAACACTATCCAAGTCAATCTCGTAAGGATTCCTCCTCAAATCAAAGAGTTAGCATCAAGGGTTCCTGAGAATTCTCCATTCACCGAAAGACATGGTCGTCTCCTAAACTTGGTTACCTCCAACACTGATGAAGATATGATGAAGGTGATCTTCCAATTCTTTGATCCTCTACACCATTGCTTCACTTTTCCCGATTATCAACTTGTGCCAACTTTGGAAGAATTTTCACAACTCTTGAGGATTCCCATTCTCAATCAACTAACCTTCAACGGTACAGAAAGAAATCCAAAACCTGGAGAGATTTCCCAAGCATTACACTTGCAACAATCTGATATCCCAACTAATTGGGAAACGAGGAGTGGTGTCAAAGGTTTCTTAGCCAAGTTCTTATTTGAGAAAGCTCAAGATTGTTGGAACTCTTTGGACTTACAAGCTTTTGAAGAAATTTTGTCCCTTCTCATCTATGGCATGGTTTTATTTCCAAATCCTGACTAACTCATAGATATAAATGTTGTCAAAATCTTCATGTCTCGCAACCCAGTGCCTACTTTGTTGGGAGACATTCTACATCCGTTCCACTCTTACACTATGAGGAAAAGAGGGATCCTAATGTGTTGCACTCCTCTCTTGGTAAGATGGTTTATTTCGCATCTTCCCCGATCTGCGTTGAAGAACGATCAAGGTTCAAGATGGTCCCATAGGTTGATGACGCTCAGACATTCAGATGTTCATTGGTGTTCCTGATCTTTAGAGAATGTTACTGTCATCAACCATTGTGGTGAATTCCCTAATGTCCCTTTACTTGGAATTATAGGAGGTATCACCTACAACCCCTGCTTAGCTTTACGATAGTTTGGTTACACTCGAAGGGATGGTCCACATGAGATGCTCATTCAAGGAGTAGTATTCGACTATGAAAGCGGTGATCAAAGTTACCGCCAGAGGTTTATCCGAGCTTGGAGGATGGTAAGAAAAATGGATACTAAGACGTTGAGACACAAGAATTCCATTCCCCTCGAGCCTTACCTTAAGTGGGTACGAGCTCGTACTCAAACTTGTGATGTCTTATCCCTCCATCTTACCAATTATCATGGAGCCTGTGGTTGAAGAAAATGTTCCCCATACTATCCTCCACCCCGACATGCCAAATTCTCTCAAAGACTTGCAAAAGGGATGTATTCAGCTTAAGGAAGAACAAGATACTATCGAGGCTCAATTCTATGCTAGTGAGAAGAGGGTCTTTGAGCTTACAAAACAGCTACAAGAAAAGCAAAGTGTGAACGCGTACCTTGCATCGAAGAGGATGCGTTTAGTCTTTTTTATCTTAGAGAGTTATTTTTTAAGCCCAAGAGGCATGTTGTAATGTTTTCAAGTTAATTAATGAAAATTTACGTTTGTTCATTCCTTTGTCTATGCAAATTTAAATTCCATAAATCCTTAAAATCATTTGCATATACATATTCCATGCATCATAACATGACAGGTTTTCGCATAACAGGTTTCCTTATCCTTCTGTTGTTTATTTCAGCAAGATGGATCTAGAGAAAGCTGTGAAGGATCTCCAGGCACAAAACTCTCAATTCCAAGAAACTCTACTGGCCCTAGCCAAGGGGAAACAAGACATGATGGCATTGTTGGCAGTTAAGAAGAAGCCCAAGAAGAACGCTCTACTCAACATGGGAAGAAGGTTCAAAGAGACAGTCCGTCAGATCCCAGTAGGAGAAGAATCATCTGAAGAGGACGAGAACCAGATTGGTGAGGTCAAGAGTACTCAGGATGATTGTGTTAATGATTAAGCATCTGATGATGATTATTTCAACGAGCAGTATCCACCCGTCGATATCAAGTATAAGCAGTTAGAAGACAGGTTGAAAGCTGTGGAAATCAAGTTGTCCCCGGTTTAGATTTCAATGATTTGGGTTTGATCTTTGGGGTTGTCATTACCCATAAATTCAAAATACTAGTCTTTGCAAAGTATGATGGAGTTTCTTGTCCAAAACTTCACCTGAAATCCTATGTGCGTAAGATGCAGCTGCACACTGCTGATAAGAAACTCTGGGTTCACTTTTTCCAAGAGAGCTTGGCCGGAATGTAACTTGAATGGTTTTATCAGTTAGATGGTTCCCATATAGATACTTGGGAAGATTTAGCTACCGCATTCTACCATCAGTACCAGTATAACACCGACTTGGCGCCAACGAGGGTTCAGTTGCAAGATATGACCATGGGGAAGAACGAAGGATTTAAGGAATATGCACAAAAGTGGAGAGACCATGCTAGTAGGGTTCAACCACCCTTGACTGATAGAGAGCGCATTGACATGTTTATGGCCACTTTATCCGGTCCATTCTTTAACTTGTTGGTAGGTTGTTCCTCCTTTGGATTCACCGAGTTAGTCTTAACTAGTGAAAGAGTTGAAAGCGGCATCAAAAGTGGAAAGATCTCTGGGGCATCTGCCTCCACTTCAAATCCTGTCGAGAAACCTTTTGTTTCAAAGAAGGAGATCAATTATGTGTATGGGGCAAGGGCCCGTACCAAGAAGAATGATCATCCGTCTGTTAATGTTGTCCGAATCTCCAATCCAACTCCCGCTCCAAGACCATTTGCTAATCATCAATGTTTCAAAACTCCGAGAAGACAATTTACAAGGTTGGGCATGTCACTGTCTCAAGCCCTTCAACATTTGCTAAAGGCTGGTTTAGTGACATTGCACAATCCACCTGCCAACCCAGATACCTCTTCGCCAAAGTATAATCCAAACGCTAAATGTGCTTACCACTCAAGCAGCCCCGGGCACGAGACTGACCAGTGCTGGTCCATGAAGATAAAATCCGGGATTTGATTGATAACAAGACAATTGAGTTTGATCCTCCTCCAACTCTGAACGTAATCACCGCACCTATGTTGAAGCATGACAAGGGTGTTAATGTTGTTGAAGATACAATTTCTGTTGCCACTGTTGAAGACTTGACTACTCCTTTGAGTATCATAAAAAAGAATCTGTTGAAAACGGGATTTTCCATGGCTGTGTAAAAGACTATGTTTGTTGTACCCTACAACTCAATGGATGTGAAAGGCTGAAGAAAGGCATTCAACGCCTGATGGATAGCCACGAAATTCTATTTGAAAAGACTTTGCTTGCCAAAAGTTTGACTAACAAATGTGAAGACCTCTCCATTATTACCATCTCAAATAAGCCTCTTAGGATCACCTCCAAAGGTCCTATTAGGATTTCAAATGAACCCACTGTTTCTCCCTTAATAATTACCAATCCCGGACCAATTCCCTACTCTTCAAACAAGGCAGTACCGTGGAATTATGGTGCTGGGTGTTCTATCATGGGATTAAACAAGACGCTTGGATCGAAGAAGAAAAAGTTGATGATGTTAGTAACATAACTGTCTCAAGCAAAGTAACTCGAACTGGAAGAATATTTTCACCCAATATCTCACCACCAGTCGTTATAAAGGCGCACATCCACATTATTGCTTCCAAGCCAAGTATCGATACAAGAGGGAATGAGAAGGTTGTTGAGCCGATCGTAATAGAAATACCCACAAAGGACGTTGCCGATGAAGAACCCTCCACTTGTGAGATGGACGAGATCTTAAAGATGATAAAAAGGAGCGACTTCAAGACTGTGGAACAGTTGGGGCAAACCCCTTCTAACATTTTGATGTTGTCATTACTACTCTATTCTGATGCCCATGCTCAGACATTAATCAAATTCCAGAAAAAGGCTCATGTCCCCCATGAGACAAAAACGAACCAATTTGAGAATTGCATGGCTAGCTTGACAGCTGATAATGGCTTGGGATTTTCAGATGCTGACCTAACACCGCTTGGGAAGAATCACAATAAAGCTCTACATGTTTCTGTCGAGTGAAAAGGGACTACCTTAGCACATGTGATAGTCGACACTGGTTCTTCTCTGAATGTACTACCCAAGGGGGCGTTAGATCGTCTAGACTGTGAAGGTTTAGTCTTAAAGCCAAATGATATCATTCTAAGGGCGTTCGATGGATCAAAGAAGATAGTTCATGGGGAGGTAGATCTTCCAATCAAAGTGGGCTCCCAAATCTTTAACTCCATCTTCTATATTATGGATATTCATCCTGCCTATTCTTGTCTGTTAGGTCGCCCGTGGATCCTTAAAGCTGGGGAAGTAACCTCAAATCTCCACCAGAAACTTAAATATCCAGTCAAGGGAAGAATAGTCATCGTCTGTGGAGAAGAAGAGTTTATGGTAAGCCACCTTAACTCATTCAAATACGTAGAGATGGATGGAGAATTCATTGAGATCCCATGTCAAGCCTTTGAATTCGTACCACCCATGGTTGCTTCCACCAAGTGTTCCTTTGATGAACCCAAAGTTGTTAAAGCCATTTCGAAGATGGTTTTAGTCAAAGACATTCGTGCTACTATTGAAGAAGGAATATGTGATAATTGGGGGCAACTCCTCGATATCCCATTCAAAGCGGACAAGTTTGGTTTGGGCTTCATCGTCAAAGCTCAGAAGGAAGTGAGGCGTGCGCGTGCAGGAAAGCCACCTCTCCACATCGGAGGCCATGAAGTTAATGATGTGGGTGATTCAGATGAAGAAGCTGTATTTGAAGATTGGGTGTATCCAACTACAACGGAGTTGAATAATTGGCATGCAAAGTACTTCGTTCCCATATAATTCCTTGAGGAGTAATCTACTTGTTTTTTCTTTTCTTTCAATTCAAGAACATTTTGTCTGTAATATGTAACAATGACTTTAAGCCATGTGCCTGGCCCGGGGCACTTTGGTCCATTTGTCAAGGTGTCATACGGTGGGAGAACTGACTTGGGTTTTGCGTTTGTTTTCACAAATGTTTCGGTTGAGCAAGAGTCGTCACCGACTTTTTATTTTATCCTAAGGAAAGGTTAAAAAGCACAGCAAAAACCTTTGAGATGTTTTCTTGGGTTCGGGGAGTAGATTATAGAAAGGGAAGGTATTAGCACCCTTTCTATCCATGGTTATCCATGGGCTCTTAGTTACTTGCTTAGATCAACTTGCCTTAATGTTCAATTGTTTGAAATGGTGCTTTCAATTGTTTGAAATGGTGCTTTCAATTGTTTGAAATGGTGCTTTGTGTGTGGGTTTTGAAAATGTCTTGAAAAGAGGCCAATGTGGTGGAAACCTTTGTAATGATCCATGTTGGGATGTATACAAAGGTGTATGTCTTTTGAAAAGTTTTCAATGTTTTTAAAAGTTATTTTGAAAATGTGTTGTGATGTGTGTTTTGAAAAATAGACAAGGGTTTTTGTTTTGCAAGTTGGCAAGTAACCAAAAGCTATCTATCCTAAATTTCTCAAAGATCTTTGCTATGTTTTAACCCTTTTAACAATTTTGTTCCACCATTGTATTTGGTGAACAATCTTGTGTTAGGATGTTAACGGGACGGGTGCGGGTCATCGTTTAGACCATGATTGCAATGGTGCCAAATATCTTTGGGCAATTTTTCCTTTAAGGGACTTGATCATTTTTAGGAAACTTTCGAAAGCGTCATCGAGGGACTATGATCATTTGATTGTTTTGTTTTTGCCAAGGATACCTAACATGCAATATGGCCCATTATTTGAAGGCAACAAGTGGAGTAACCCTAAGGGTGCAAGTGTGATTAGTGTTGTCCATTTTCATGCTTGTTTATCTTGAAATTAGGTCAAACTATTTTTGGTTAATTTTGCATACAAAACCCTAATTCTATCATGGTATCATTAGAAAGCTTTTAAATGCGAGAAATAAAAGGTCCTAAGTTATTACAACACAATATATGGGATGGGGGGTACAAATATTCAAATGGGAATATTTTAGCAAGAAATTAAACCTAAACTATTACATCCAAATTGAATTATACAAAATTATTTAATGTACAACAATTAAATAAAAATATAACAAATGTGCAAGATGCAAAAAATGGTTTTTTATATGTATGAAAAAAGGTATTTTTTATGTGTCAAATAAATAAAAATAAAATTAATTAATTTTTGGTATTTTTTATGTATTTAGGGTAAAACCCCAATTTTATAAATAAAAGGTATTAATTATTTAATATATGTAATATTTATTAATTATGTACAAAAAATAAATAAAAGAAGGTATATTGTAAAAAAAAGTATTTTTGAGGTCAAAATATTAATAAAAATAAAATATATTAATTCTTTGTATTTTCCCTAAATATACTAATAAATATATAAGTATTTTAAATTATTTATTAAATATATATTATATGTACAAAAATAAAATATTTAATATTATTAAAAAAAGTATATTTTTATTATAAAATGTTTTCAAGAGATAACATAAAATAAAAATCAGAAATAAAATATGTTTTGTATTATTTTTTAGTTATTTTAAATAGTAGTATATTTATGTTTATTTATATACAAAACTAAATGAAACAAAATAAATGTAAAAAAAAATGCAAAAAATGTGGGAAAAATATTTTTAATGTTTATTTATGTTTAGATAAAAATATAAAAACAAAATCAAAAGGAAAAAATCAAAAATAACAAAGATATCTCAAAAAGGGCCAGGGGGGTGCAGGTGTAAAACAGTGGTGTGAAAAGAAAAAACATTTCAGGCCCAGCCCAGAACCTATCTTCTTCAACCTCCAGTATCTTTGTACAACCAACACACGTGTTTCTGCTATCTCATGATTCTTGGACTTTTAGCACAAACTCACAACATGAAAAATGTTAAGCATCAAGCCACGATTCCATACATATAAAAAACTTAACTTAACTCTCAGAAATGAGAGAGAATTTCTCCATCCCTAATTCTTAACCTAAGTTTTTGTCAATGTTCAGGTCTTAAATTCTCTCAGCACGTGCAATATAAATGGAAAGTAAAGATATGTATAGCTTCAGGGGCATGAATAGAACATTTTTCATTCACAAACTTAGAGCTAACTCTTCCTATATTGAGAGATAGAAGTCCATGAACTTACCTGTTCAGCTTGGATCGTGTCTGACAATGGAGGCACTTTCAAGGCAAAATGAGGATTGGTACAGCTTGCTTGAAGTTCAGGGATGCTATTCCAACCTTTAACTTGCTTTGAAACCCATTGGATCAAGCTATGACAATCAACCTGCAAAACAGAAAAAATGAAAATGGTGATGTTGGTTAGAGGTGTTACAGGTCGTGTCCAATGCCTGGGATAACTTGCATATATGGTATGGAGTGTGTATGAACTGGTTTTAGCAAGAATGCACGAGGGAATTGAGTTATGGAAGTCCAACTGCATAGGTGACTCTGTTTTCTGCAGTAGGAGGGTGTTTTGAGATTTGATGATGTTTAGAGAGTGTTTTGCTCGTGCCTTAGCTCTGTTATATTATTTGGAAGGTGTAGAACAACTTTGCTTAAGCTTGTGTTGGCTGAAATGAGAGTTGGTGTCAGTTATGCCAAGTTACTTCTCTCTTAAGCAAGAAATGGCAAGTTGGTTTTACAAGCTTGTGCAGGCCCCTCTAATGTGCTGCAACCATCCCTCTTGATCAATGTGATATGCTTCTGAACTTGTGCCCAAAGATATGGCCTTGTACTTCTTGATTTTCAAACTTGACATAAAGTTCTACTTTACAAAAATGGATAAATCACTTTTTCCAATTATGGCTCAATCTTGTATGCAATGCTTAAACACACAAGATAAGACTTAAACATGAAGGATTGGCATTAAATTTATGAGTGTGAATGAGATAAAGGACCTGTAATCTATCTTAGAACATGCTGAGTTCAAAAATGCAAAGTTATGAACATGTAAATTAGCCATGAACAAAGTGAGTTTTGCCCATATTGCCAAATTCGATTCTCCCTAACCATAAGGTTGTTTGATGAGTTCTTGGACATTTTGGAAAGCTTGGAATGTGTACTACAATCCATATTTGTAATGAAAATTGAAATTCCAAGTGGAAGCATGTGAAAAGTGGTCATGAAGTTAGGCAAAAATCCTACCTAGAATAGGTCAAAATTTCTCTAAGTTAAGAATGTTTTGCACCCTTGTTCCAAAAATCATAACTTGAGCTACAAGCTTCTTTTGAGGAAACTTTGTGAATCAAAGTTGTATATTTTGCAATTTACTACAACTTTCATGTTTTGACTTTTGTTTGAATCCAAATGAATCTTGATGAAAAAATGGGACAAAGTTAGGAAAAAATTAGGGATTTTCATAACTTAGAAAATTTCTAAGTTATGAAAAATCTTCATTTCAAACCCTAATTTGTGATTTTTGATTTCTTGGTGAACAAGTTTCACAATTTGGCATGTTTTGATGAAAAATGAATCTTGACACTTGATTTTGACCAAAAAGTCAAAGTTTGACTTTTCAGTATACAGTCAAAAATTGATCAATTGACTGGAAAATTCATCTGTCAATCTTGTGCATTTGGGATCTTTTGAATTTGTTGAACATTTCAAGACAATTCAATGGGGTCCTTGAGTCCATATATGAGCTTGGTTTGCCATTGGTTAGGTCAAACAGTCAAAAATTGCCTTTGTGCAGTCAAAACCCTAAAAATGACCATTTTTCCCTTTGGGTGATTTGATCAAATTTCTTGTGGAATTGTGATCCAAACTTGACCAAATGGTTCAAATGAGTTCATAATGTTGATGTGTGTCAAAAATCATGAGGTTTGAATTTCAATTGACCATAGTTGACTTTTTCCCCAATACAGTTGATTTCTAGGTCAACTGTCCAGTTGACTGGGCAAAGATTGGAATCAAGGCTTGAAATTTGGTATGGGTAAACTTGGGAGTCCAACATGAAGCATGAAAGTCATCTTAGGAATTTTAGGTCAAAACATCTTTGTGCAAATACAAACCCTAATTTGGGTCAACAGTGCAAGGAAGAGTCTTGAGCAGAGCAAATCCTAACTTGATCTTGAGCTTCTAAGGGTATTGTGATGAGAAAAGTTTGAGGAAATGGGAGGGAAAATTTTGGGGTACAACACAAGGGTTTTATTTATGTTCATCTAAATCATATGATCATTCAGTACATTGGACTCTTTTGCATTCAAATATTTGTGTTCATTGTCTTTCTTTTCTTTCAAATACATTTTTCAAAATAGCCATGTATCTTACATGCACACACATACACTCTTGCAGGTCCCCATCCACTCTAGATCATATTGCCAATGACTCTACTATTGTCGACTATGACTCCGAATGTCCAAATAACCAAGCAGGAGACGAAGGCGAGGAAGATTGTGATATAATGGAAGAATTAGCCAGACTCCTATTACAAGAGGAAAAAGTTATTCAGCCGCACGAAGAGTCAGTTGAAGTCATCAATTTGGGTACTGAGGTAGATAAAAAGGAAATCAAGATCGGTGCTAACTTGGAAAGCAGTGTCAAGAGCAGGTTGGTTCAGATGTTGCATGATTATGTGGAAGTATTTCCTTGGTCTTATGAAGATATGCCAAGGTTGGAAACCAACATCGTAGTTCATCATTTGCCGACGAAAGAAGACTCTCCTCCCGTCAAACAAAAGGTTCGTCGCATGAGGTCTGATATGTTTGAGAAGATCAAAGCTGAAGTAATGAAACAGTTTGATACAGGGTTCCTAGCTGTGACATCCTATCCCCAATGGGTTGCCAATGTGGTGCCAATGCCAGAAAACGACGGAAAAGTTTGCATGTGCATAGACTATAGGGATCTGAATAGGCCAAGCCCCAAGGATGACTTCCCTCTACCATACATTGACATCTTGGTCGATAATACTGCTCAACATAAAGTATTCTCTTTTATGGATGGCTTCTCAGGCTATAATCAGATAAGGATGGCTCCCGAAGACATGGAGAAGACCACTTTCGTTACGCAATAGGGCACCTTCTGTTACAAGGTCATGCCATTCAGATTGAAGAATGCAGGGGCAACATATCAAAGGCCTATGGTAGCTTTGTTTCATGACACGATTCATCATGAAATAGAAGTCTATGTGGATGATATGATTTCCAGATCACAAACTGAAGAGGAACATCTCGATCACATGTACAAACTATTCAAAAGGCTGAAGAAGTACAAGTTGAGGTTAAACCCTAACAAATGCACATTTGGAGTACGGTCTTGAAAGCTTCTAGGTTTTGCTGTCAGCAATAAAGGAATTGAAGTTGATCCTGCCAAGGTGAAGGCCATCCAAGAAATGCCGGTCCCACATTTTGAAAAGGAAGTTAGAGGATTCTTGGGTCATCTCAATTACATTACTCGCTTCATATCACACTTGACTGCTACTTGTGAGCCAATCTTCAAGCTCTTGAAGAAAAAATCAGGTAGTCAGATGGAATGATGGTGCCAAGCTACCTTCGACAAAATCAAAGAATACCTACAAGAACCTCATATTCTCATGCCTCAAGTTGAAGGAAGACCCTTGATCATGTACTTAACAGTACTAGAGAATTCTATGGGGTGTGTTTTGGGCCAACATGACGAGTCTGGCCGAAAAGAGCATGCTATTTATTACCTGAGCAAAAAGTTTACTGACTATGAAACTAGATATTCACTTCTCGAGAAAACTTGTTGCACTCTGGCATGGGCTTCTCGCCTGCTAAGACAGTATATGTTGACTCATACCACTCTGTTGATTTCTAAGATGGACCCAATCAAGTACATCTTTGAGAAACCTTCCCTTTCCGGACGGATAACAAGATGGCAAATGATCTTGACTTAGTACGACATTCAATACACAACACAAAAGGCCATCAAAGGAAGCGTAGTAGCAGATCATTTGGCCCATCAAACTATGGATGATTATCAGTCCATGAACTTCGACTTCCCTGATGAGAACATCATGCTGGTGACCAACTATGTGAAACCTGGACCATATGACGGACCTGAACAAGGATCTCGATGGACTATGGTCTTCGATGGGGCTTCCAACACCTTGGGTAACGGGATTGGTGTTGTGATCATCTCTCCTGAAGGTTTCCACACTCCTTTCACTACCAGACTTTGCTTCGATTGCACGAACAATATGGTTGAGTACGAAGTGTGCATCTTGGGTTTGAAAGCTTCCATTGACTTGAGGATCAAACTTTTGAATGTGTTTTGGGATTCCGCTCTAGTGATTAGCCAAGTAAAAGGAGATTGGGACACTAAACACCCTAATCTCATCCCTTACAAGGAACTTGTGCTATCATTGATTCCTCACTTCGAAGAGATCACATTTGAACACTTCCCTAGGGAAGAAAATCAGTTGGCTGACGCCTTGGCAACCATGTCTTCAATGTTTAAGGTCTGATGGGAAAATGAAGCCCCTATGATTACAATTGAAAGATTCGACGAACCTGCACATTGCTGTGAGCTTGACATAGACACAGAAAAGCCATGGTACCATGAGGTGATGAGGTATCTTGAAACACAAGAGTATCCCGAGGGAGCATCCATCAATGACATAAAGTTCTTATGAAGATTTGCAGCCAAATTCTTCCTAAGTAACGGGATATTGTACAAGCGCAACCATAACTCTACTCTACTCCAGTGTGTGGACAAGAAGGAGGCAGAGGAAATTATGGAAGACATGCATGATGGTCTCTTTGGGACTCACTCAAGTGGACATACGATGGCTAAGAAAATATGGAGAGCTGGCTACTATTGGTCAATAATGGAGACTGATTTCCATCAACAATCAAGAACTTGTCACAAATGACAAATCTATGCTGACAAGGTCCATGTACCTCCTATCCCTCTGAACATCATGACTGCTCAGTGGCCATTTGCAATGTGGGGCATTGACATGATTGTAGAAATCAGGCCAACCGCTTCCAATGGACATCGCTTCATTTTGGTCGCTATTGATTATTTCACCAAGTGGGTCGAAGCCACTTCTTTTGCCTCCGTCACAAAGAATGCAGTAGCCAGATTCATCAGACACAACCTCATATGCTGATATGGTATTCCCGAAAGGATCATCACCGATAATGGGACTAACCTCAACAACGTTGTGATTACTAAGGTTTGTACTCAGTTTAAGATCAAGCATCACAATTCTTCTCCATATAAACCGAAAACGAATGGCGCAGTCGAAGCGGCCAACAAAAACATCAAGAAGATTGTGCAGAAAATGGTAGTAACCTATAAGGACTGCCATGAGATATTGTCGTTTTCTCTACATGGCTACCGCACTTCAGCTAGAACATCAACTGGGGCAACTCCCTTTTCCTTAGTATATGGCATGGAAGATGTTTTTCCAATGGAGTTCATATTCCCTCACAAAGGATTATGAATGAACTTGATCGATGAAAAGCGACTGGCTGTTGTTTGTCATGGTCAGACGTACCAAAAACGTATGATCAAGGCTTTCAACTAAAAGATCAAGCCTCGAATATATCAAGTTGGTGACTTGGTGATTAAGCGCATCATTCTACCACAAGGCGACCCCAGAGGCAAATGGACTTCCACCTACAAAGGGCCATTTATTGTCAAGAGAGTTTTCTCTGGCGGTGCCATGATGCTGACTACCATGGATGGTGAAGACTTCCCACATCCTATAAACACGGACATAGTTAAAAAATACTACGCATAAGAGACCCTCTAGGTTGACACACCTAGGAAAAATAAGGGCATCCCGGTGAACCAAAAGGTTTGGAAAAAAATTAGGGATATATGCAAAAGATTGTACACCCAGCAAGTTGAAAACCCGAAAGCGAGACTTGGGAAAAAATGGGTATCCTGGTGGGATGAAAACCTGAAAGGGCAGTCCAGGAAAAAATTAAGGATTGAAAGCATATGACTATGTCCCGTGGGATCACCACAGTCAACTTTATCACCAAGGTCCGAGTTCAAACGGTCCAAGATCAATCCAATCGACTTTTGTCAACGACAAGGGGCATTCAAAGACATTAGGGAAATAGTAGAGTTGGAAAGCAATGAGATCATTTCACATGGCTATTTGTTTTTATTTTTATTTCGATGATTTCCTCTTACTAGGATCTCCGTCTCTTTATACAAAAAACGCATATTCATGGGAAAAATATCAATACAAATATACTTTGAAGTGCAAACTTTCTGTTTTAATTTTGAACGCAAATTTGTCCAATGACTAAAATTGAACGAACATATGCATATGAACATAATTAAAACTATTTGGCACATGTGTCCTGCTAAGTAGCTGCAAACATCTCTTTAATGTATTTGGAATATCCCCATATTTATTTCATTAGCATTACCTCCACAAAACGGTAAACTAATCCTCAAAAATGTTACCCACAAAGTCTCTTTACATAGGTTGATCTCCAGCCAGAGTCTCCATCTCTTGACAGATCTCTCTCCACGGCTAAGTTGGTCCTACAATTAGAAGCCTTGTGGATCTCTTCCTCAAAGAACTCACTCCGTCAGCAGTTCATCAAGTATACATCAACAGGTTTTTATTTCCTCAACAGGGTTTATTTCCCCGACAAACAACGAGTGGCATAAATCCCCAACCGAGTACAAAATTCCCCAGCATAGTCTATCTCCCCAACTGAGCCTGTTATCCCCAGCTGAGTGTATCTCCCCAAGCTGAATTTGTCTTCCCCGATTGAGTCCAAACTATCCAGTTTGAGTTTTCCTTTCAGACTTTTGCAAATCATAGGGCCACAACCCCTAATCCCCAATAAAGTCGTCAACAAAACCTTTACTATCTCCAAAAGATACTATGAAGACTAGACCCGACCAGATATTAGTATAACTTTCAAACTACTATGAAGCCTGGACCCGACCAGGAAGTAGTCAACTTCTCAAGTCACTATGAAGACTGGATCCGACCAGATAATAGTTAACTTTGCAAGATACTATAAAACCTAGACCCGGCCAGATAATAGTTTAACTCTTTAAAATATAGAAGAACCTGGACTCAACCAGACCAAGGTTTAACTTCTTTTCCCCAGTAGAGTTTTCCTCTACCCCAACAAGTTATTATGAAGCCTGGATTCGACCAGATAGCAATTACCCTCAGAAATTCGTTATGAAACCTGGAATCCAACCAGATAACAACTAAATCCCCAAACAGTTTATTGTGAAACCTGGACCCGACCAGATAACAATTAACCTCATCCACCTCAGAAATCTGCAAATCCTGGACCCGACCAGATGTCAGTTTTCAAACGACTTATTATGAAGCCTGGAACCCGACCAGATAGCAATTCCCCTCAAACAGTTTATTGTGAAACCTGGACCCGACCAGATAACAATTAACCTCATCCACCTCAGAAATCTGCAAAGCCTGGACCCGACCAGATGTCAGTTTTCAAGCAAGTTATTGTGAGGTTTGGAACTCGACCATATAACAACTAACTACGATCCCCACAGAGACACTATGAAGTCTGGACCCGACCAGATAATAGTACAACTTTCCAAAAAAACCATGAAACCTGAACCCGACCAGATACTAGTTACCATTACAAGTTACTTCAAAGCCTAGATCCGACCAGATAACAATTAATTTATCCTTCTCCAGTAATTTATCGTGAAGCCTGGGACCCGACCAGATAGCAGTTGACTTCCTCATTTTCAACAAGTTGTGAAGCCTGGATCCGACCAGATAACAGCTGACATTCAAGAGATATTCCCCAGCGGAAACATCTTTTCAACATATCTGAAGATATGTATATTCTTCATCCCCAACAGCAATCAGGGATTCAACCCCCCAGAATTTCCTCAGCAGCAGTCAGGGATTTACTTTCCTAGACAAAAACATACATCTCACATTAATACATCATAGCATGTACATACAAAATGCATTTAGCATAATACCACATCTGGTGAACATCATGCATACATCTGCATTTTACTAACCTATCTTTCCCCCAGGTAGAACATTAAGCTTTAGTATAAATCAACAAGAGATTTGTGCTGATACTTCTTCTAGTGTTTACCAACATCCCTCCAAATAGCATCTATAAGCCAATTCACAATCCATCTTCGAGTGAAAATTTCTGGGCACTCTAGTGTTCAATCATCTTCCACCTTCAGGTCACGAATGGCGGATCCGCCAATCTAACTCTTCAAGTATAAGAAGATTGAACAGGGGCAGTTGTTGTACCCCAAAATTTTCCCTCTCAATTCTCAAGGGTTTTCTCACAAAGATTCTCATGATTTAAGCTTCACAAGTGCCTTAGGATTTTCCAGTACCAAAATTAAAAGGAAACTGTCAAAAAGGGAGAAAACAGATAAAAATAGTATTTTGACAAATTTGGAGAAAAACAAGTGTTCTTCGATTCAGCAAGCTTCGATTGGGAGGTATCCTTCCTTCGAGCATAAGCTTTGATTGGGCAATAGCCTTCCTTCGATCTAAGTTTCGACTAAGGCAATGTGTTTCCTTCGAGCACCTTGCTTCGATCCATAAGCTAAACCCTTCGTTTAGACACAAGTGCCTGCATACAAGCCTCTATTTGGGCATTCACCTCTTGCATGCCTGCATGCAAGTCTTCGTTTGGGCATTCACTTCCTGCATTCCTGCATGCAAGTCTTCGTTTGGGCTTTAATCTCTTGTCATGCCTGCATGCAAGCTTCAGTTGAGCAAGGGCTTCATGCCACATGGGTTACATCTTTCATTTGGGTATTGAAGTTTCCTTCAATTCATAAGAAAATTAGCTTCTGAAAGCTTCCTTCGATTCAGAAGGAAATCATCCTCTGAAAGCTTCCTTCGATTCAGAAGGCCTTGGCCTTCTGAAGGTTCCCTTCGATTGCACCATTGGCCCCTCACCTGTTTGTCTTGGATTCACAAGTTTTTGATTGGATGAATGGCTACCTTCCTATGACTTTCGATTTGATATTCATGTTTGCTTCGAATGCACCTTCATATCACCTTCAAATCCATCTGCAAACCCTTCAATACGCCATAGTGCTGCATTATGACACACAACCTAGTGGCCCATTCGAAGGACTTGCCATAGTTGGGGAATGATTGTTTTTACTTACTTTGGAGTCTGGTCGAAGGTTTGGGCCTAAGTGATCAAAAGCAAGAAGACTCATAATGGCATATTCAGCTGAAGAGGGACATTCGAAGAACACATAGTTGGTCCATTCGAAGGACACAGAACTGGTGGAAACAAATGTTGCTTTGTTGAGTCTGGTCGAAGGTTATGGAAAGATGAAAGATTCGATTCAAAGGGTCAAGTTGTCCATAGGTCAAGCTACATATGCCTTCAACTTGTGCCTCACTCCATATTAAAATGTTCTTCAAGCCAACTTGCTCTTAATGACATAACTACTTTTTTAGAAAAAAAATTTAGCCTTGCGTCTATCTCTTCTGCATATTTGCCCCCTATAAACTAGGAGCCACCCGTCTAAACCATTGAGTTTTGGTACTTTTATCTTGGGATTATAAAAATTTGACACAAGTGGATGTTGGCCTTTCAAAGAAAATATATTTTATTCTTTCACCAAGCTGCTCATTCAAAAAAAATTCTCTATAAATAGAGAGTTCATTTGCACAAAGGGAGAGAGGAAGAAGAGGAGGGGAACGTATCTTCAAAATTCTCACACACCATAAATTTATCAAACACTTTAACACTTGTGAAATCAAAAACCCAGAATCATTGTCACCTCCTTCAATTCTGAAGAACAGCACATTCCAGATTCCTTTGAATCAAGGAGCATCCCACTTGTTCCTTCCTTCGAATCCAGCAAAGAAGGACATTTCACTTGTTTTGTTCTTTCGAATCCAGTGTCAAAAGCCCACCCTTGGTCTCTTCCTTCTAATCCATAGACATTCAAGGAAACCACTTCAAAGTCCAGCACACGCTCCAGCCTCCAGCAAGGTAAGTCATTCTTAACCTTTGACCCTTCATTTCTAGCATAGCATGTAAATAAGTTTTCTTTTTCGTTTCAAACATGTACATACTATTTTTCTTCTTTTTGTTTTTAACTATTCTAATGTGTATCATGGTTAACAATTTTCTTTTCTTTTTCTCTTTGTACATTTAAATACGCTTTAAGAAATTATCTAGCCTTAAGGTGATGTTGGCATGGCCTTGGGCCATGTTGCTATTCAAACTCAAACGAAAGAAACAGGAGACAAAAAAGTTAGAAACGAAGCCTCTGGCTTCCATACTAAATTTCAAGCCAAACGAAAGAGGCAGCCATAAGGCACAACATGCTGGCCTCCAGGCCCCAAACGAACAGGAAAAACATGCTGGCCTCCATGCCCCAATCGAAAGACACAACATGCTGGCCTCCAGGCCCCAAACGAAAGTTACAACATGTTGGCCTCCAGGCCCCAATCGAAAGTCATGCCTTCATCCCTTTTTAGGCCAGATCGAAGAGAGCCAGAAAGTGCAGAATCGAAGGGTTTGCTGCCCTAAATCGAAGGACCCATTTTTCTTGCTTTTACCTCATTTTTGCCTTTATATTTTCATGCAATTCAATATGGTCGTAATAGTGTAAGATTTTATCTTTCTGCACTTTTGACTTTATGCAAAATGTTAGTAATTTGGGTGTATGGCAAGATAAAATCAACAAGTAGTCCACCCTGATCAAAAGAGAAAAATGCATGCAATCAAACACACTTTGCACACAAGGACCTCTAGGGTTAACTCCACTTGTTGCCTTATGAAAAATGGTCATGTTATGCATGTGGGATATCTTAGAAAAAACAATCACAAATACAAGATCATAGTCCCTCGATTACGCTACGAATGTTGCCTTACAAATGATCTTAGTCCCTCAAAGAGAAGTGCTAAGATATCTCACAACATTGTTATCATGACTATACAATGACCCACGCCCGTCCCTTTACATCCAAAGATAAAACTTCTTACCAAATCAATGGTAGGATAGCAATATCAAAGGAAAGGAAGAAATGAACTAAGACTTTTGAGTAGGTAAATTATTCCTAGTTTCTTGCTTATTTTAAAATCAAACACTCTTGATTATTTTCAAAATCAAACACCAACATTTTCAAAAACACTTTCAAAACATTTTCCAAACACGAAACATTTTCAAAAGATCAACACTTTGTATACGTTCTTACGAACGAGAACTATTACAAAGTTTTCCTAAACGATGGCGCCTTTTCAAAATACTTTCAAAAAATCACACAAAGCACATTTTTCAAACAAAGCAAGTGATCTAGCAAGCAACTAAGATCCCGTAGATAACTATGGATGAAATGGTGTTAATACCTTCTCTTTTCATAATCTACCTCCCAAACTCAAGAAAATAATCTCAAAGGTCTTTCCTGTTCTTTTCAGCCTTTCCTTTTGGATAAAATAAAAGTCGGTGGCGACTCTTGCTAACCGCAACATTTGCAATAAAACGCAAAACACCCAAGTCAGTTCTCCCATCGTATTACACATAATAATAATAATATCAATGATAATGATGATATAGTATTATAGTATAAAAATTTGTAGAAGTTTTGTAATTAGAAATATGTATTTAGATATGTAATTAACCGGTATAGTCGAGAATTGTCCGAATAATTATGGGCAATATTATGTTGTAGGCCTATGGCCAATGTAGAATATGTTGTTGTTTATATGTTTTGATTGATAAGTTGATTAAGTTGTAGGCTTATGCCAATGTTGTCGAATACATTGTTGTTGTTGAATATCTTGTGATTGATAAGTTGATTAAGTTGTAAGCTTATGCCAACATTGTCGAATACATTGTTGTTGTTGAATATGTTGTGATTGATAATTTGATTAAGTTGTAGGCTTATGCCAACGTTGTCGAATACATTGTTGTTGTTGAATATGTTGTGATTGATAAGTTGATTAAGTTGTTGGCTTATGCCAACATTGTCGAATACATTGTTGTTGTTGAATATGTTGTGATTGATAAGTTGATTAAGTTGTAGGCTTATGCCAATGTTGTCGAATACATTGTTGTTGTTGAATATGTTGTGATTTATAAGTTGATTAATTTGTAGGCCTATGGCCAGTGTTGAAGCGACGACGAGTACCTCTAATTATTGGTATAGTGACGATATAGGCTTATGCCTTTGTGACGGTGATTGTTGTTGTTTTATGTGATTGTTGCATTCATTGAGTCACATACATTTGCGTTATTAAGTTGGCCTGGATTGGAAAAATATTAAGTTGAAGGCTTATGCCTTGTGCCTCGAGATTAATTGCAAATGGTTTTAAGTTGGGAGTTCTGCTCCAATGGTACCACATGCATGTGCATTGTAATTGAGTCGCATTTGATGTTGCATCTTGAGTCGTGGTGAAGATAGATTTATTGTTGCTTTATGTTGTTGACTTATTGTGACAGGTATCACCTAAAGGTTGTGAATTAGTTGTTATGTCGTGTTGATGTTTTGTTGAGATTAAAGATGTTTGAAAATTGTGAAGTGGTGATTTTATATGAACTGATTATGATATATTAATTATCATACATTCAATTATATAGTTCGATATCTCACCCATTATGTTTGAATGTTGCCCTCTGTTGGTAACGTGCAGGTATTTAAGAAGGATAGTTGTTACCTCGTTAGTCTGAGTCTGAGTCGTTGCTCTGATACGTAGCACTCGGGGGGGGGGGGGGGGGGGGGGGGTGAACACTTGATGTTTAGTTGTTGATTATTATTTTTTTTGCTAAATCTTTAAGTTGTTTTACATGAGGTAACTGTTGTCTTGAAGTTGTTTTAGTTGTATATTAAAATAGTTAATAGGAAATATCCTTGCTAGAATCAACTAACAACCGCCTGTAACAGAACATGTAACCACATGTTAAATACTTCAATATGGAAAAATCTTCCCTACTAATAACCAGTAACAAAAGAATGCAACAAAAGTGTGCTTCGATGTTAATAAATTATTCACTGTCGACACACTTGTAGACATCGAGTTCTAACACACGAACAAAATAGTTAACATGACATCTCCCGGATAGAATCAACTAACAGCCTCCTATAACAAAACATGTAACCACAGGTTAAAATGTTGACAAATATTTCCTGCTAATAACCACTAATAATAGAATGCAATAGAAGTACGCTTCGATGTTGATAAATTATTTCTCTATCGGAAAACTTGCAGGCATCGAATTCCAACATACGTACAAATAGTTAACAGTACATCTCCTTGCTAAAATCAACTAACAACCGCCAGTAACAAAACATGTAACCACATGTTAAATACTTCAATGTTGACAAATCTTCTCTACTAATAACCATTAACAGTAGAATGCAACTAAAGTATGATTTGATGTTGATAAATTCTTTCTCTATCGACAAACTTGCAGACACCGAATTCCAACATAAGAACAAAATAGTTAACATGACATCTCCTTGCTAGAATCAACTAACAGCCGCCTGTAACAAAACATGTAACCAAATATTAAATACTTCAATGTTGACAAATCTTCCCTGCTAATAACCATTACCAGTATAATGCAACAGAACTACGCTTCGATGTTGATAAATTCTTTCTATATCGGCAAACTTATAGGCACCGAATTCCAACATACGAACACATTAATTAACAGGACATCTCCTTTCTAGAATCAATTAACAACCGCCTATAACAAAAAATGTAACCACATGTTAAATACTTTAATGTTGACAAATCTTCCCTTCTAATAACCACCAACAGTAGAATACAAGAGAAGTATGCTTCAATGTTGATACAGTCTTTCTCTATCATCAATCTTGTAGACACTGAATTCCAACATATGAAAAAAATAGTTAACAGGACATCTCCATTATAGAATCAACTAACTAGCACTTGTAACAAAACAATAATGATAAATCTTCATCCTATCAACATCTTCTAACAATAGATCTTAACGAATATGTAGACAGCTTCACTAGGGATTGCACTAACAAGTTCGAAACCCGTGATTGGAAATAGAAATTTCCAAAGTGGATAGATCTTCGCCCTATCATTGTGCACTTTATTGAAGATAACATTCTTTGAATAAAATCATTTATACTCCCTACCGGTGGAGCTAAATTTCTGTTGAATGAAGCGAAAGGCTCACTGGGGAAGTAAACACACAAAAGGTTCGCTAAGGATTAATTGAATACATCTCAGAGAATCAGGTCTATATAGGACTTCTGCCACTAAGACTTACTGGGGATTGTAATCTGAAAGAATCTGAAAACATCTTGTTGAAAAAATTTGGTTGACACAAGAGTTTACTTGGGGAATATCAATTTCTTTGGTGGGGAAGAAGCTCTACTTCAGAATCAACATTGTTGCAGATTGATTTCTAAACAAGCATTCAACTTGTAGTGGAGAAGGACTAAGCCAATCATTTGAGAAATAGTCTTTAAAGCCCGATCCTTAAGTATAATAATTGGCTTCAATCTGAGAGTCCCCGAGTTCTGGATGGGGTCTATGCATGAATATACTATGCATGATAGAAAGAAATGAATGCATGAACTTACTAGTTAATGCATTGGCTATCAAACCAAATTCCTGACATTGTTGATCTGGAAGAGAGAAACTATGGCACCATATAAAATGATTTGCCATATTCTGATTGTTGATCTGCCGCTTGAAAAGCTTCTTGTTGATTCTTGTAGAAGGAAGAACCAAAACTTTTGACCTGCTCAGATGATGATGATAATGATTAATGAGATGCACCACGCTTGGTGATTCAGATGTAATGTTGAAAAATAAAATTCCTCGACATTTAAAAAATTAAACTAATTTTAAGTTTTTCAAAAGCTTTTGTTAATTCATTGTTTTAAGGTTTTTATTTTATTGAAAATAAATGTGACATTAAGTAAACAAGCAGAAAAACAAAACAATTGATGGAGAAATGTTCAACTGAACAATTTTGTTTGATGAGAAGAATAACTTATACATAGGAGTTATGTACATAAAGATGTAAGATCCTTTAAGCAGAAATTACAGAAGAGAAAAGCAATTAAATAGCAACGAAAATTAACTGAATTTCCATTGAATTAAAACATTATTCTATTTTCCCCTATGACCTCTAATCTTCATCACTTTTCTTCTAGAGATGGTAATCGGACTATTCTGTTCCATCTGAGCTTCATGGTGATGCAGGCTTCCGTAATGCAGTCTTAAGCCATTTGGATATTACCTAAATTTTGTGTGAATTTCTCCTTAGAGTTTCGATCCATCGGGAGTTATACCCTCTTTTGCTTAAGCCGTCTTTTTGGGTTTTGACTTACCGAGCTTAATTTTATAATCCTTAACTTTTTCCTGAGTCACCCTTGCAGGCTTTTAACTCATTGGGAAGCTCATTCTTACCTAAGCCGCCTTTTCAAGTTTTCAACTTAGAGAGCTTTAATAACCATCTCTTTTGTCAAACATAATATTTTTTGACTGCATCTGAGTTAACAGGATGTGTCAACTCTTCTCCGTCCATGTTGGTGAGAATCAGAGCTCCACAGGAGAAAGCCTTCTTTACCACATATGGCCCTCCATAATTTGGAACCCATTTTCCATTGGGATCCTTCTAAGGAGAGATAATATTTTTCAGCACCATTTCGCCTACTCTAAATTCTCGAAGTCTTACCTTCTTGTAAAAAACCCTCTTGAGTCTCTTTTGGTAAAGCTGGCTATGATAAAGCATTGTCATTCTTTTCTCTTCAATCAAGTTGATCTAGGCATACATGTTCTGAACCCACTCTTTCTCTTTTAACTTAGTCTTCATCAGAACTCTGAGAGAAAGAATCTCAACTTCTATGGGAATTTCTTCTTCCATGCCATACACAAGAGAGTATGGATTTTCCCCTGTTGAAGTGAAAATGGATGTTTTATACCCATGAAAATTTAAAGGTAGCATTTCGTGCCAATCCTTATACACCTTCACCATCTTCTGAATGATTTTCTTTATATTTTAGTTGGCTACTTCGACAACACCATTCGTCTTTGGTCTGTAAGGTGATGAATTGTTGTGATCAGTGGAAATAGAACTGACTGTTTTTTAGCTGGTTTTGCGAAATGTCGCGGTAAGCAAGAGCCGTCACCGTCTTTTATGTTCTCCAACATGGAAAGGACAAAAGCACAGCAAAATTCCTTATTTGAGAATGTTTCTCGGTTCGGGAGGTAGATTTATAGAAAGGGAAGGTGTTAGCACCCTTTCTATCCGTGGTTATCCACGGGCTCTTAGGTACTTGCTCTTATGTTTTCAAAAATTTGTTTTTTTTTCAAGTGTGTGTGGGTTTTGAAAAAGTTTCGTTTTGAAAAATTTCTAAGTAACTCTTGTATCAGTCCTCAAGAGTGTATAAAAAAATTGTTTGAAATCTTTTTTAGAAAGTCTGAGGTGTGAAAAGTATTTTTGTTTGTTTTGAGAAAGAGCAAGTACCCATGAGAATCTACCTACCCTAAGGAATTAAGCTGTGTAAGAGTCCTTTAGATATTGCTATCCCACCATTGAGAGGTAGGTAGCACCATCGTTGGAGGTATTCGGGTCAATTCGATTATCGGGACAGTGTGGTCACCAAAGCAATGGTAGGACACCTTAGAAGTAACCCTAATGTCCTAGATCCTTTTATCCGAGGCAACCGTTTCGAGGAAACTGGATCTTTAGACAAAGGGTGACCTCTAAGACGTCCTATACTTGATGACCACGTTCGAGGCAACCAGTGAGGCGTACCCTAGAAGTGGCATGTGCTTTGTGTGTTGTTTTTCAGTTAATGTTTGTCTTTGCATGTTATTCGTGAGTTACGGATTAATTTTATTTACATGCATTCTTGCAGGCATATTAGCAGTTAGGAGTGCGGAAAATTAAAGTGCGGGAATGTAAAGCTACGCTATTACAAGGCGCGGGTCTATACATCGCCAAAAAACAAAGACCCGTTTTGATAAAGTGCGGAAAGTAAAGAAAACAATAAACCTAATTACTATTACATTCTTGAAGCAGTTACATAATAATCAAAATAAAGTAAATGCGTGCGAATAAAAATTAATCGGGAATGCCTTAAGGGTTTTGACCCTTTTAGGAAAAGAAATGAATTTTTTTTGTCTTTTTTGTGATTAAATGCAATTAAAACTAATGATTAAACTAATCAATTAATTAATAAAAAAATGTTTTTTTGTATTTTTATGTTTTTAATGAAATAAAATAAAAGGAAATAAAATTAAAAGTTAATAAAACCTAATTCTAATTTTATTTTAGTTATTAAAAAAAATTAAAGTTGCCTAATTAAAATTAATTCAATTTATTAGTATTTATTTACAAAAATAAAATGAAATTAATAATAATAATAATATTAGTTCTTTTTTTGATTTTTTTATAAAAATATTAATTGTGTTAATAGTTAATAAAAGGGAAAAAATAAAATAAGACAAACAAAATATAAAAATGACAAAATAAAAATTGCAAATCCAAGGGGGGTGTGATGGCCCAAGGGGAGGTTTTTGTTGAATTCTGGCCCATTAAGAACATTCCAAGACACGTTTGACTTTCCTTGATTGTCCAGAGCGCGTTTGACTTGGAACATGGTATTCCTCCTCTCCTGGCCTTTGGATGGCTGTCTGGGGACACATGGCACGCTGGATGTGTGAGTCCATGGTGGAATATTTGATGAGTGCTGCACATAAACGCTTTAGAAAAAAATTAACAATTATATGGGGGACCTGGGAATCGAACCCAGGTCCCAATGAATACCAAGCGCGTTGCCAGCCACTACACCACTTTGTGCGTTTGTTAGAATAATAAGAAAAAAAGATAATATGAAATAAGCGCACTATATGCTGAATCCAAAGGAAAAGCGCGCGTCCATTTGAATCAGCCAATCCCATCCTTCCACGCCTCATCTTCTTCGTTCCTGAAACAAAAAAACACAGACAAATAACGGGGGTTTTAAACCCCCACAAAATGACAATGTCCAAAATAGCGATTAGGCATAGGTGCAAGATAAATTGGGCGCGAGGTATGTTTTGTGTTCGTCTCATCACGCTGATTTCAACCATGGGTGTTTGGAGGGTTAATTTTACACTATGTGAAAAACCCCAATATGCAAGCTCTGAAACCCTAGCACTCTCCAATGGCAATTTTCATTTTAAGGCACCATAATCAAATTAAGTTATACATAAAGCTTCATATGGATCATGTGAACATAATGCAATCAATAAAAAATGTTAAAAACGCATGAATTGATGATTATGATTTTGAAAAAGAGTGATGAACCGTATGACAGTATGGCACGATTCTTTGAGGTTTTTGGCTCGTTCTTGGCTGCAAATGATTCCTGGGGGTGTAAGGAATGTGTTTTGATCAAGAAAAGGCCTTGAATCGTGCTGAAGAGTGGATTTCAGTTTGCAAATGTTCTTCAAGTTTTTGGAATTTAGTTTGGCCGTTTGAGAGAGTTCTAGGTCGTGATTCCTGTCTGAGAGGCTTGCATATATGTCCTTGAATTAGAATCAATCAAAATTATGAGCTCTTAATTCTTGCAATGAAGTTTTGAGATTTCCATAACCACCATTGAAGAAACGTGCCATTTTTGTCCAAATTTGAATTTTTATGCTTGAAATGGACTTTACACGAATTTGGCATGTGAATTATGATGTATCAAGGCCATTCAAGCCACAAGATATCCTTTGATTAATTTTTTTGATTTTTATTTGAATTTTAAGGATTTAAAATGAATTAAATCAATAAAATTAAATAAAAATAGAAAAATTAATGTTTAATCTTGAGATAAATCAAGGGACACGTGGGTGGCATGGAAAAGCTGAATCAAGTGGAAAAAGTGGGCCCTTTTTGTCAAAAATTGAAGTTTCAAGGATAGTTGACTTTGGCCATTTCACAAAAATTTCCCAACTTCTCCAATGCATATCCTGTTCAATTTTGATCATATGAACATGTTCTTGGACATTTTGGAAAGGTCTTGAAGTCCTCTAACCAATTCCTTTGGTCCCATGTCATTTTGATTTACCAATCTCAAGTTATGGTCTTTGACTTAAAGTGCCTTTTTGTTGACTTTTGAAAATGACCTATAATGTTGAAATTGATAACTTTTTGTGAGAGCATTTCTTGGACTTGGAATGTGAAGATGAGTTGTAGGAAATATCCTCCCCTTAAAAATGAGAATTGGATGGGGTTTTTCTGATGAACAATGAAAAAGATATGCCTTGGTCAAGTTACAGTTGACTTTTCAGCTGTCCAAAAATAGAAACTTTTGACACCTTGATGATTTTTGAGCCATTCTTGTGAAATCATGGTCAAGATTTGACCAAATGATGATTGTGGCTTCAAAATAAGATGTTGACATGAAATTTTGACTTTTGACTGCCAAATGACCATTTTGCCCTTACAGTTGATTGTGAAGCAATTAGGGTTTTTGACTGTGCAACTTGACCTTGTGAGCCTTGAAACCTGACATGTAGATCCTTGACAATGTGTATAGGCATATGTTACTTGATTGAGCCCTTGAAAATCTCAACTTCCTTGCAAGAACCAAAACCCTAATTTGACTGGCTTAGGAGGGTGCTTGACTGTGTAGCCCTTGAGTAGACTTTGAACCATTTGAGGTGATGCTTGTCAAAACTTTGAAGAATATGGGAGGGAAAATTTTGGGGTACAACAGTTGCCCCTGTTCAATCTTCTTAGACCTGAGGATGTAGATTGGCTTGCGTGCCTTTCGTGATCCGAAGGTGGAAGATGATTGAACACTAAAGTGCCCAGAAATTTGCACTCACATAGTAGAGTATCAGCAGTGTGATAGCGGGAATGGGCTTACAGATGCCATTTGGAGAGATGGTGGATAGGAGGATGGGCTTAAAAATGCCATCTGGAAGTGTGACAGAACCTTGTCGGGAATGGGTTTATAGATACCATTTGGAAAGATGGTAGATAGTTGAATCTGAATAAGAAATAGAATAGCTTCTGTGTCTGGAGCATATCTAGTCTGTGTCTGATTGCTGAAGTCTGAATAAATGGTATAATGACTGCCGTGTCTGGGGTATATCCATACTGCATGAGTAACAGAATGTCATCCGAATCTGTATCGTATCTGGACTGAACAATAGAATAGCATCCGGGATGGAGCATCTCTAAGTTGTCTTTAGAAGTTTGAATCTGAATAAGCAATAGAATAGCGTCCGGGTCAAGAGCATCTCTAAGCCATCTCTGAAAAGAACTCTGAATAAGCAAAAGAATAGCGTCCATATCTGGAGCATTTCCCAGCTATATCTGAAAGGAAACTCTTGAATAAGCAAAAGAATAACATCCATCTCTGGAGCATTTCTAAGCTATCTCTGAAGAGAAAATCTGAATAAGCAAAAGAACAGCATCCATATCTGGAGCATTTCCAAGCTATATCTGAAAAGAAACTCTTGAATAAGCAAAAGAATAACGTCCATCTCTGGAGCATTTCTAAGCCATCTCTGAAGAGAAAATCTGAATAAGCAAAATAATAGCATCCATATCTGGAGCATTTCCCAGCTATATCTGAAAGGAAACTCTTGAATAAGTAAAAGAATAACATCCAATCTCTGGAGCATTTCCCAACTATATCTGAAAGGAAACTCTTGAATAAGTAAAAGAATAACATCCAATCTCTAGAGCATTTCTAAGCTATCTCTAAAAGGAAATCTGAATAAGAAAAAGAACAGCATCCATATCTGGAGCATTTCCCAGCTATATCTGAAACTTTGAATAAGCAAAAGAATAACATCCATCTCTGGAGCATTTCTAAGCTATCTCTGAAGAGAAAATCTGAATAAGCAAAAGAACATCATCCATATCTGGAGCATTTCCCAGCTATATCTGAAAGGAAACTCTTGAATAAGCAAAAGAATAGCATCCATCTCTGGAGAATTTATAAGCTATCTCTGAAGAGAAAATCTGAATAAGCAAAAGAACAACATCCATATCTGGAGCATTTCCCAGCTATATCTGAAACTTTGAATAAGCAAAAGTATAACATCCATCTCTGGAGCATTTCTAAGCTATCTCTTTAATCTCTTTAATGTAGATATGCCCTGGCTAGATACAGGTATCGAATCCACAATCAATCGCTCATAGATATGCCCTAGCTAGATACAGGTATCGAATCTGGAATTGCGACAGTTGATGGTAACCGTCTTTGGATTGACCTTTTTCCTGAAAAGGCAAAACATCAGTTATATGCAATGTCATGATGCATGAACTGCATGATTTTAAGATGTTCTCAAAAATAAATGAGATTTGTGTTGTATGATGCGTATGCATGCTATAATGTATGAAGATGTGATGTTTATGAATGTATTTTCGTCTAGGAAAATAAATCCTTGACGAAACCGGGAATTTAAATCCTGGGCTGATGTTGAAGAGTAGAGTTCTTCGTTTCCGCCGGGGATGATGGTTGCAAGAACAAACCGGTGGGAGAAGATGACTCCGTTGGGGAATGAACTTGTTGGAGAGATTACTCTGCAGGGAAAACTCTGTGGGAAGAGATACTTCACTGAGGATTTGATGATAACTCCGCTGGGGACTCCGTTGATATGTTATGTTGGAAGATTTGATGAACTCCGCTGGGGGGGTAGGAAGAACTTCACCGAGGACGATCTTTCCGTGGTAATTAGCTGAGGATAACCCAGTTATAAGCTCTGGTGGAGAATAAACTTTGAATAAAGCCGGGGAGATACGTCCGTACTCTGCATGTGATAAGCTTCCAGAATCTACTGGGGATAAGCTTCCAGAATCTACTGGGGAGGATAATTCAACTCTCCTGGGGAACTTTGGATTGTACTGGGGAAGTGGCTCCACCAAGGTGTCTGGATTCCGCCGGGGAACAATCTTATTAAGACTGCCGGGGGCGCTTGCTTAGGAACATTTGTATACTCCACTGGGGAATATTGAGATTTTCTGGGGATACCCAACTTCCTTGAGGCTGACAGTAGACTAACTCTGCTTGGGGAGAGTATTGCTGACTTGCTGGAGATATTGTGCCTTTTCGGGGCTGATTGGAGACCAACTCTGCTCGGGGGAGAGTATTGTTAAGTCTTGTCTTACTCTGCAGGGAGTGAAGGTATCCTGGTTACATTCTTCAGCCGAATCTACCTTGGTACCTTGGTGGACAAAGCAGCTTGTATAGTTCAGACAATTCTTATTGCCCCAGTTTCCTATAGAGGTGTTTGATAACTGTCGATGGACAAATCTTCTTCTGGTAGGCAAGTGACAAGGCGGCGGGACACAGTCGTACGCTTTGATCCCTAATTTTGCCTGGACCGCCCTTTCGGGTTTTCAGTCCACCGGGATACCCATTTTTACCCAAGCTGCCTTTTCAGGTTTGCGACTTGCCGGGTGTACAGATTTTTTTCATCCCTTATTTTTGCCCGAACCTTTTTGGTTCGCCGGAAAGCCCTTATTTTTGCCTAGGTGTGTCAACCTAGCGGGTCTTTGATTTTGCATAGTATTTTTTAGACTATGTCCGTGCTCTCAAGATGCGGGGAGTTATCACTGTCAGTAGTGCTGCGTTACCCTAATACCAGAAGATCTTCGTTTGATCGTCCAATGCCCCAAGTGATCCAGATGGAGATTTGCCCCAAGTTGGTTGGCCTTTTGAGAGATTCTCCGAATCTTGACTTAACTGCCCAAGATGATGGACAATGATCATGTTGTGCCCCTTGATTGGGGGTGTTTTTGTTCATTAGACCTTCGTCGTGCGAACTTCTATGTTGTTCAAACAAATAGTCATATGCAAGCAATGTTATATTAGAAATGCAAAGCTTATGTCTGTCTTGAAGTTTTTGAAAATGCATTTTTTTTAGTAAAACAAGCAAATTATGTAACATGTGATGTCAACTCAAGATTTTACAGCGAGCCTTAAGGAGTCAGGACACCTTTGTAACAGTATGCTTTCGAATTAACCCATGCTTCAGCTAGGACTCTTAAGGGTTGCAACGTGGCCTGGTTCACGGTTTAAGAAACAAAGGATAAAGGCTCAAATTATTTGTACCCACCCGCTCTTCGTGATGTTCTTCAAACCTAAACTCAGTTGATCGTATGTTAGACCTTGTTTGAGTCTTTGCCCTGACATTCCGGTGATGGTTCGGATATTGACAGTTTATTTTGAATAGGCAGCCATTTCCTTTTGTCGAGGGTTTGTAGGGCCTCTTTCTTTTTTTGATTTTTGTTATCCCTGTTTTTTGCCTGAACTGTTTCCTTTTTTGGAATTACAGTCAGCGGGATGCCCCAGCTTTGTAAGTCTCCTTCATAGGTTTTGACTTAATGGGCTTTTATCTCTGAAAGATGAAGACTGTCTGTCTTTATGATTATATGGACCACCACTGTCTTTTGTTTTGTAAGGACTTCTTTTGATATCATTCGTTATGCACCCGGATCAACTGAGAGAACTACCCTGCCCCAGGTTATGATTAAAGGGTTTTAATTTTTTTTTAAAAGAAAAACTCCTACTTCTTTGGCTCAAAGGGGTTGACGAGGGATTAACTTCCTTATAACTCCAGTGTTTAGGAATTGAAACAATGCATGTACCTCATCAGCAGGGTCTATTCAAAAGCATACTGTAAATCGTGGTATCGTTTTCGTCATCCTCCCTCAAAAGGCTTAGAATTATTAACCGAGCGTTGATCATCACAAAAAGTATGAAAGCAATTTGAATATAGTGAAAATAATTGGATTAATTCAAAAACAGACATATGTAGTGCATTGATGAAATAAAAGAGTTTGCTATGACATTAATTGTTTGTATAAGCAAAGAAAAATACAACTCGGGAGTTCAAATAAACAAAAGCCTTCAATGATTGGGCAAAGGAGAAGTGATCATGTTTGGAGTCTCTGGTGCTTCAAACTGAATCTCTCTGGCGTCAATCATGTCTTGGACCTTGTTCTTCAGAGCCCAACAATTGTCTGTAGTATGCCCCGGGCTATCAGAATGGTATGCGCACCTATCGTTGGGATGATAGTTAGGAGCAGAAGTGTTTGGATTCCGGAGAGGAGCGCTTAAGGTAATCAGCCTTGCCTTCAACATTTGCTGTAGCGCTTGATCCAGTGACATGTTGATCTTAGTGAACTGTCTCTTGGGTGCGACCTTCTTACGTTGCTGCCCCTGTCCTTGTTGAGCAGGCCTAGGATTAGAGATATGGGTTGCCCCTACATGTTGATCATGGCGACCCTTTTTACTATGCACAGCATTGGACTCCTTCTTCCCACTGTAAGGCTTTTTATGAGCATCAGCAGGTGCAACTTCTTGAATCTTTCCGGCCTTGATACCAGCTTCAATCCTCTCCCCGGTCAAGATCAAATCTGTGAACCCCGCAGAAGAATTCCCAATCAGATGGTTGAAGAAAGGACCAGACAGGGTCCCCAAGAACATGTCAATGAGCTCATGGTCAGTCAAAGGTGGCTGCACCCTTCCAGCCAGGTCTCTCCACCTTTGCGCATATTCCTTAAAACCTTCACCCGTCCCCAGTGACATACCCTGGAGTTGGGTACGTGTAGGAGCGAGGTCGGAATTATACTGATACTGCTTATAAAAAGCAGTAGCCAAGTCCTCCCAGTTACGAATAGTGGTTCCATCCAGCTGATAGAACCATTCGAGTTAAGTCCCTGAAAGACTCTCCTGGAAGAAATGGATCCATAGATTCTTGTCTGCCGTGTAGGGCTGGATCTTCCTTGCGTATGAACGGAGGTGCAACTTAGGACAGGAAGCCTCGTCGTACTTTACAAAGGCAAGTGCCTTGAACTTTTGAGGGATCACCACCCCAGAAGATAAACCTAGGTCCCCAAAATGCAACCCAGGCACACGTTGAATCTCCATAGCATTTAACCTGTCCTCCAGCTGTTTGTACCGGTCCTCAGCAGGAGGGTACTGTTCATCATTGAAGTCTGTCTCGGTGTCAGAGACTACGGGACTAGGAACCCTTCCCTCTTGGTGATTGCCTTCCCCAACAGATGGAGTAGTCCACTCAGCTTCATTCTGCAGTGTATTCCCAGATCTGCGTCTAGGGTTGAACAAAACAGTCCTCTTCTTCTTTTTCTTCAAAAGCAGAGTCTTCAATTCCTGTTGTCCTTGGGCTAAGCTCATGACCAGCTCCTGGAACTAGGCGTTCTGGTCCTGGAGGGCCTTGATAGCTTGTTCATTGGATGATTCAGGATTCATGATGACTGCTGAAATAAACAGCGAAGAAGGTAAGTGACCTGTAAAAAGTGTACCTGTAATGCAATGATATGTATGATATGCATGAAATGTTTTCAAGGATCTCGCGGGGTAAACAGAGAAACTTGTTAGAATTTGAATTCGGTAGCTTGATTGAAGGAACTTCATGTTGCTGAGAGTTCTTCTTCAAGAGTCAAGGCTCACCATATCGAGTGGGTCATAGCCCCTGACTCAAGTCATCAACCTGGCTAGAGGAAAATAAATCCCCTTTGCTCCTTGCTATTGGTTCATCATGACCTGCATCACAAGCCCTTGAGATCCTTGAAATGGATTAGTCCTTATGTAGGATGTATGCAATGGTATGATGGCATGATGTTATGCTATGCATGGAGTAATGTAGGTAAACCCTGTTATGAGTCCAGATTAAGGACTGTAAACAAACCCTGCAAGAAACTCATGTGTTAGATAACAAGCATGCAAGTAGTCAAGTTTGAAGGCACACAAGTCACACAAAGATAGCCCTTAGAGTTCAGGCCAGCATGAATTTCAGGTACTACCCTCTTTCAGTTTCGTTGGTTAAGACCTGTCCTATCAAAAGTAACCGGGTTCTAAAGGATCCCAATATCACTGACTACCCTCAATCGGTCATAACTCCAGCGTCGCAATCTTTTCTTGCGGCCAGAACCATCGCGAGAGTTTAGCCTCAATGGGTGTAGCATACTGCTACCGTTCTATGGCCAAGTTGGGTCACATTAGGGTTCTAAGGTCGGTTGGTGCTTAATGACTCCTCAGAAGACCCATATTCTCCTCGTTGCAACACAAGGGATATCGGTACTGACCAAGGTGCCACACCAACGTAGCCACTGCTTCACCCGTGTCGATCTATGCCGGACAGGTCCCTCACAACTTATGCTACCTAAAAGGGTATTCCCCAGATCCGGGTTAGGATCTATGAAACTCCGATGCAAAGCCTACAAATATAAAGCAATCAAAGCAAAGCAATTGAAAACATAAGTATGATCTAATCCTAAGGTACACCTCACTTTTATTGTCCCCAGCAGTGTCGCCAGTTCTGTGATCGGTGGAAATAGAACTGACTGTTTTTTAGCTGGTTTCGCGAAATGTCGCGGTAAGCAAGATTCGCCACCGTCTTTTATGTTCTCCAACATGGAAAGGACAAAAGCACATCAAAATTCCTTATTTGAGAATGTTTCTCGGTTCGGGAGGTAGATTTATAGAAAGGGAAGGTGTTAGCACCCTTTCTATCCGTGGTTATCCACGGGCTCTTAGGTACTTGCTCTTATGTTTTCAAAAATTTGTTTGCTTTTCAAGTGTGTGTGGGTTTTGAAAAAGTTTCGTTTTGAAAAATTTCTAAGTAACTCTTGTATCAGTCCTCAAGAGTGTATGAAAAATTTGTTTGAAATCTTTTTTAGAAAGTGTGAGGTGTGAAAAGTATTTTTGTTTCTTTTGAGAAAGAGCAAGTACCCATGAGAATCTACCTACTCTAAGGAATTAAGTTGTGTAAGAGTCCTTTAGATAGTGCTATCCCACCATTGAGAGGTACGTAGCACCATCGTTGGAGGTATTCGGGTCAATTCGATTATCGGGACAGTATGGTCACTAAAGCAATGGTAGGACACCTTAGAAGTAACCCTAATGTCCTAGATCCTTTTATCCGAGGCAACTGTTTCGAGGCAACTGGATCTTTAGACAAAGGGTGACCTCTAAGACGTCCTATACTTGATGACCACGTTTGAGGCAACCAGTGAGGCGTACCCTAGAAGTGGCATGTGCTTTGTGTGTTGTTTTTCAGTTAATGTTTGTCTTTGCATGTTATTTGTGAGTTACGGATTAATTTTATTTACATACATTCTTGCAGGCATATTAGCAGTTAGGAGTGCGGAAAATTAAAGTGCGGGAATGTAAAGCTACGCTACTACAAGACGCGGGTCTATACATCGCCAAAAAACAAAGACCCGTTTTGATAAAGTGCGGAAAGTAAAGAAAACAATAAACCTAATTACTATTACATTCTTGAAGCAGTTACATAATAATCAAAATAAAGTAAATGCGTGCGAATAAAAATTAATCGGGAATGCCTTAAGGGTTTTGACCCTTTTAAGAAAAGAAATGAATTTTTTTGTCTTTTTTGTGATTAAATGCAAATAAAACTAATGATTAAACTAATCAATTAATTAATAAAAAAAATGTTTTTTTGTATTTTTATGTTTTTAATGAAATAAAATAAAAGGAAATAAAATTAAAAGTTAATAAAACCTAATTCTAATTTTATTTTAGTTATTAAAAAAAAGTTAAAGTTGCCTAATTAAAATTAATTCAATTTATTAGTATTTATTTACAAAAGTAAAATGAAATTAATAATAATAATAATAATATTAGTTCTTTTTTTGATTTTTTTATAAAAATATTAATTGTGTTAATAGTTAATAAAAGGGAAAAAATAAAATAAGACAAACAAAATATAAAAATGACAAAATAAAAATTGCAAACCCAAGGGGGGTGTGATGGCCCAAGGGGAGGTTTTTGTTAAATTCTGGCCCATTAAGAATATTCCAAGACACGTTTGACTTTCCTTGATTGTCTAGAGCGCGTTTGACTTGGAACATGGTATTCCTCCTCTCCTGGCCTTTGGATGGCTGTCTGAGGACACATGGCACGCTGGATGTGTGAGTCCATGGTGGAATATTTAATGAGTGCTGCACATGAACGCTTTAGAAAAAAAATTAACAATTATATGGGGGACCTGGGAATCGAACCCAGGTCCCAATGAATACCAAGCGCGTTGCCAGCCACTGCACCACTTTGTGCGTTTGTTAGAATAATAAGAAAAAAGATAATATGAAATAAGCACACTATATGCTGAATCCAACGGAAAAGCGCGCGCCCATTTGAATCAGCCAATCCCATCCTTCCACGCCTCATCTTCTTCGTTCCTGAAACAAAAAAACACAGACAAATAACGGGGGTTTTAAACCCCCACAAAATGACAATGTCCAAAATAGCGATTAGGCATAGGTGCAAGATAAATTGGGCGCGAGGTATGTTTTGTGTTCGTCTCATCACGCTGATTTTAACCATGGGTGTTTGGAGGGTTAATTTTACACTATGTGAAAAACCCCAATATGCAAGCTCTGAAACCCTAGCACTCTCCAATGGCAATTTTCATTTTAAGGCACCATAATCAAATTAAGTTATACAGAAAGCTTCATATGGGTCCTGTGAACATAATGCAATCAATAAAAAATGTTAAAAACGCATGAATTGATGATTATGATTTTGAAAAAGAGTGATGAACCGTATGATAGTATGGCGCGATTCTTTGAGGTTTTTGGCTCGTTCTTGGCTGCAAATGATTCCTGGGGTTGTAAGGAATGTGTTTTGATCAAGAAAAGGCCTTGAATCGTGCTGAAGAGTGGATTTCAGTTTGCAAATGTTCTTCAAGTTTTTGGAATTTAGTTTGGCCGTTTGAGAGAGTTCTAGGTCGTGATTCCTGTCTGAGAGGCTTGCATATATGTCCTTGAATTAGAATCAATCAAAATTATGAGCTCTTAATTCTTGCAATGAAGTTTTGAGATTTCCATAACCACCATTGAAGAAACGTGCCATTTTTGTCCAAATTTGAATTTTTATGCTTGAAATGGACTTTACACGAATTTGGCATGTGAATTATGATGTATCAAGGCCATTCAAGCCACAAGATATCCTTTGATTAATTTTTTTGATTTTTATTTGAATTTTAAGGATTTAAAATGAATTAAATCAATAAAATTAAATAAAAATAGAAAAATTAATGTTTAATCTTGAGATAAATTAAGGGACACGTGGGTGGCATGGCAAAGCTTAATCAAGTGGAAAAAGTGGGCCCTTTTTGTCAAAAATTGAAGTTTCAAGGATAGTTGACTTTGACCATTTCACAAAAATTTCCCAACTTCTCCAATGCATATCTTGTTCAATTTTGATCATATGAACATGTTCTTGGACATTTTAGAAAGGTATTGAAGTCCTCTAACCAATTCCTTTGGTCCCATGTCATTTTGATTTACCAATCTCAAGTTATGGTCTTTGACTTAAAGTGCCTTTTTGTTGACTTTTGAAAATGACCTATAATGTTGAAATTGATAACTTTTTGTGAGAGAATTTCTTGGACTTGGAATGTGAAGATGAGTTGTAGGAAATGTCCTCCCCTTCAAAATGAGAATTGGATGAGGTTTTTCTAATGAACCATGAAAAAGTTATGCCTTGGTCAAGTTACAGTTGACTTTTCAATTGTCCAAAAATAGAAACTTTTGACACCTTGATGATTTTTGAGCCATTCTTGTGAAATCATGGTCATGATTTGACCAAATGATGATTGTGTCTTCAAAATAAGATGTTGACCAGAAATTTTGACTTTTGACTGCCAAATGACCATTTTGCCCTTACAGTTGATTGTGAAGCAATTAGGGTTTTTGACTGTGCAACTTGACCTTGTGAGCCTTGAAACCTGACATGTAGATCCTTGACAATGTGTATAGGCATATGTGACTTGATTGAGCCCTTGAAAATCTCAACTTCCTTGCAAGAACCAAAACCCTAATTTGACTGGCTTAGGAGGGTGCTTGACTGTGTAGCCCTTGAGTAGACTTTGAACCATCTGAGGTGATGCTTGTCAAAACTTTGAAGAATATGGGAGGGAAAATTTTGGGGTACAACAATTGTGATCTTCAATCTTGAAGTTATCACATAACTACTTCATCATTTTAATGTTTAGATTTCACCTGTTATTAGTAATAATCTTGCTAGGAGTACCATCGCGACAAATCATCTCATTCTTGATAAACTAGGCAACCACTTGCTTTGTCACATTTTCATATGAAGCAACATCTTATCACTTGTTAAAGTAGTCAATGGAAACTAGATCTAAATGATGTCCATTAGAAGCTTTTGGTTCAATCATTCCAATCATTTTTATGCCACACATAGCGAATGACCAGGGTGAAGTTAAGACATTTAGAGTACTGGGTGGCACATGCACCTTGTAAGCATTTGCATGAACATTTGCATGAACACCAAAAGAACCTTCACGGATTTCTTTGACAAGTTAATCTGCTTCATATCTATCCATGCATTTGAGCAAGACCAAATCAAAGTTCCATTTATACAACACACGACCACTTAAGAAGAAGTTGACAGACATATTCCTTAAGGTTTTCTTGTCTGTAATGGAAGCATTTACTGGGTACTCTTATTTATTAAGATATTGCTTGATAGCATAGAAACATGGTTTCGTCTATTTCCTCTTCCACCGCTAAATAATAAGCAGGTACTTCCAGACGCTCAATTATGATGGAAGGTGCTTCGTTTACCAATTTAACCTTGAACATGGATGACAAGGTCGCCAATGAATCAAGTTTTTGATTTTCCTCTCTATGAATATGATGGAATATGATATAATTGAAGTATTGTATCAACTTCTTGACATCTTCTCTGTAAGGAATCAACTTTTTGTTTTGAGTCTCCCACTCTCCTTTGACTTAGAAAATGACAAGTGATGAGTCTCTGTAAACTTCAAGAATTTTGATTCTCAGGTCAATAGCAGTTTCGATCTTAAAGATGCAGGTTTCATATTGTTCCATATATTTTTACAATCACAAAACATTATGGTTGTAAAAGTAATGTGATAGACTTTTATATAAGTAATGGAAGCTCCAATCCCATGGTATATAGCATTAGAGGCATCGCCGAACACAAGCTCCCATCGCGGCCCTGGTTCAATTCCTTCTTTAGGGGATGGAATTGCACAATCTCTAACGAACATAACATCTTCTTCTGAGAAGTCGGACATCATTGGCTGATAGTCTTCTACTGGCTGATGAGTAGGGTATTCAGACACCACACTACCTTTGATAGATTTTTGAGTCACATATTGGATGTCATATTCAGATGATAACATCTACCAATGGTAAATTCTTCCCGTCAAGGCAGGCTTCTCAAAGATGTACTTGATTAAGTTCATTTTGGATATCAACAAAGTAGTATGACAAATCATGTACTGTCTAAAGCGATGAGTAGCCTATTTTAATTCACAACAAAATTTCTATTTTAGCAAGGAGTACCTAGTTTCACACTCAATGAATTTCTTAATTAGGTAGTATATAACATCCTTTTTAATGCCTGATTCATCTTGTTTCCCCAAAACGTAACCCATGGAACCTTCTAGCATAATCAAATACATTATAAGAGGCTATCCAGGTACTGGTGGCATCAAGATCAGTGGTTCTTGTAAGTATTTTTTTATTTTGTCAAATTCCTTCCGAAAATCCTCATTCTACCTAATAGCTTGATCTTTTCTAAGTAGTTTGAAGATTGGTTCATAAGTGGCTGTTAAATGAAAAATGAATGTAGCAATGTAGTTCAAACAACCAAGAAAACCATGAACTTCCTTTTCTGTACGAGGTGCGTGCATGTTCTGAATAGATTTAACCTTGTTGGGATCAACTTCAATGCATCTCTGGCTTACTATAAAACCAAGTAAATTTCCAGATCTGACGCCAAAAGTGAACTTGTTAGGATTCAGGTGTATTATATACTTCCTTAGCTGGAAAACAACTTCTTCAAATGAGTGGTGTACCCTTCTTCAGTCAGAGACATGGAAATCATGTCATCCACATAGAACTCTATTTGTTTATGCATCAAGTAATGAAAGAGAGTCACCATATCCCTTTGATAAATTTCCCTGGTGTTATTCCAGTGATGGCTTAATCCCATTGTGTGGATATTAATTGGCAATTTCGACTACATGAGTTTTAGTTGAATTAATACATTTTGGATGATGTGATTCGGAGGAAAGAATAAAAGAGTCCATGAAAAGACTTTGATAAGTGAAGATCTAAAACTAAATCTTTAATTTTGCTAAGTGTTAGAGAAAGGTCCATATACGGACCATAGAGATATCAAGTTTATTCAAGGTATCAATGAGCATGCTTCGACCGTCAAGTTTTGTTGCTTCGAAGATAAGAAGTTTCAAATTCAAAAAGATTAATCTTATCCAAAGAGATGCGTGGAAGCTTGGAATTCACAGATACATGCAATTTTCGAACGTGGCATCATATTATTTGGAGACCATTTGGTCGATATTAGTATAAATAGGGGTCTATGTGTTAAGATTCAATATGTTCACATCTTTTGTACAAATACTCAAATCACTCGAAGTACTAGCATTAAGAGAAAAGAGTTTGCGAGAATGTACATATGATGCACCATTTTTACATTTACAATCTGTTGTACCCCAAAATTTGCCCTCCCATATTCTTCAAAGTTTTGACAAGCATCACCTCAAATGGTTCAAAGTCTACTCAAGGGCTACACAGTCAAGCATCCTCCTAAGCCAGTCAAATTAGGGTTTTGGTTCTTGCAAGGAAGTTGAGGTTTTCAAAGGCTCAATAAAGTCTCATATGCTCATATACATTGTCAAGCACCTACATGTTAAGTTTCAAGGCTCACAAGGTCAAGTTGCACAGTCAAAAACCCTAATTGCTCCACAGTCAACTGTAGGGGCAAAATGGTCATTTGGCAGTCAAAAGTCAAAAAATTTGGTCAACATCTTATTTTGAAGCCACAATCATCATTTGGTCAAGTCTTGACCATGATTTCACAAGAATGGCTCAAAAATCATCAAGGTGTCAAAAGTTTCTATTTTTGGACAGCTGAAAAGTCAACTATAACTTGACCAAGGCATAACTTTTTCACGGTTCATCATAAAAATCCCATCCAATGCTCATTTTGAAGGGGATGACATTTCCTACAACTCATCTTCACATTCCAAGTCCAAGAAATGCTCTCACAATAAGTTATCAATTTCAACATTATAGGTCATTTTTAAAAGTCAACAAAAAGGCACTTTAAGTCAAAGACCATAACTTGAGATTGGTAAATCAAAATGACATGGGACCAAAGGCATTGGTTAGAGAACTTCAAGACCTTTCCAAAATGTCCAAGAACATGTTCATATGATCCAAATTGAGCAAGATATGCATTGGAGAAGTTGGGAAATTTTTGTGAAATGGCCAAAGTCAACTATCCTTGAAACTTCAATTTTTGACAAAAGGGCCCACTTTTTCCACTTGATTCAGCTTTTCCTTGCCACCCAAGTGTCCCATGATTTATTTCAAGATTAAAAATTAATTTTTCTATTTTTATTTAATTTTATTTGATTTAATTCATTTTAAATCTTTAAAATTCAAATTAAAATCAAAAAAATTAATTAAGGGAAATCTTGTGTTTTGAATGGCCTTGATGCATCATGAAACACATACCAATTTCGTGTACATCCTATTTCAAGCATAAAAATTCAAATTTGGACAAGAATGGCAAGTTTCGTTAATGGAGGTTATGGCAAAATCCAAAACATAATTGCATTGGTTTAAGGCTCATGATATTGATTGATTCTCATTCAGAACCATATATGCAAGCCTCCCACACATGATTCACGACCTAGAAAACTCTGAGGCAGCCTAACCATTTTCCAAAATTCAAAAGAAAAGTGTGAAACTGAAATCTCACTTGCAGCACAATTCGAGCCTCCCTTTTGATCCAAACACATTCCTTACACCCCCAGGAATCATTTGCAGCCAAGAACAAGCCAAAAACCTCAAGAACTCGCGCTACACAACTCATACGGTTTACCTTCTTTTTCAAAATCACAATCATCCATTCATGCATTTTTAATACTTTTTATTAATTGCATTGTGTTCACAGGACCCATATGAAGCTTTCTGTATAACTTAATTTGATTATGACGCCTTAAAACGCAAAGTACCATTGTTGAGTTCTAGGTTTTCAAAGCTCGTGATTTTGGGGTTTTCTTATACTGTAAAATTAATCCTCCAAACACCCATGGTTGAAATCAGCAGGAGGAGACGAATCCAAAGCATATCTCGCGCCCAATTTATATTGCACGAGCGTCTAATCGCTATTTTTAAATGCTTGCATTTTGTGGGGGTTTAAAACCCCCGCTACCTGCTTTATGTTTTACAGGAAACGAAGAAGATGAAGGACGTGCCTCCATGTGGTTGGCCAGTTCAAATAAACGCGCGGATTTTTGTTAGTTTCCAGAATAACGCTTGTTTTCATATTTAATTTTCTTTGTTCATTATACTAACAAACAAACGCGCTTGGCTCAGTGGCTTGGATGCACGTGTATAGACCCTTGGGACCTGGGTTCGATTCCCAGGTCCCCCCATAATTCATTGTTATTTTTTCAAATGTATTCTTGTGCAGATTCCCAAACGTGGAGCACCATACACCTCACAGACCCAAGCTCCAGGTGGCCTCTCTCAAAGATCTGAAGGCCAGGAGGTGGTCCTCACCATGCTCAGGAGTCAACACACAAGCACTGGATTCCAGAAAGTCAAATGAGCTGGATTCAAATGGGCCTCAAATTTCAATCAAAAACCCCCCATTCTGGCCCATACCCCCTTTGGGTTTGCTCTCCATTTTCATTATTTTGTCATTTTCTTTTCTTTTATTTTATTTCTTATTCCTTTTTATTAACAATTAACCAATTACTATTTTTCATAAAAAATCCAAAAAAAGAATTAACATTATTATTATTATTATTAATTTTATTTTTGTACATAAATACTAATAAATTGATTTAAGTTTAATTAGGCAACTTTAATTAATTTTTCTTAATAACTAAAAAAATTTAGAATTAGGTTAACTTAGAATTTTAATTCTTTTATTTTATTTCATAAAAACATAAAAAAACACAAAAAATATTTTCTTTTAATAAATTAATTAATTAGTTTAATTATTAGTTATTAATTTCATTTAATCACAAAAAAGACAAAAAAAATCATTTCTTTTCTTAAAAGGGTCAAAACCCTTGAGGCATTCTCGATTAACTTTTATTCGGGCGCATTTTATTTTGATTATTATGTAATTGCTTCCAAGAATGTAATAGTAATTAGGTTTACCGCTTTATTTAATTTCTCGTACTTATTTATCAAAACGGGTCTTTGTATTTTTGGCGATGTATAGACCCGCGCCTTGTAATAGCGTAGAATTTATATTTCCGCAATTTACTTTCCGCACCCCCTAACTGTTAAATGCATGAAAGAATGTATGAAAAATAAAATCAATCCGTAGCTCACAAATAACATGTACAAGATAACCTTAACTGAAAAACAACACACAAAGCACATGCCACTCTTAGGATACGCCTCACTGGTTGCCTCGAACGTGGTCATCAAGTATAGGGTGTCTTAGAGGTCGCCCTTCTGTCTAAAGATCCTGTTGCCTCGAAACGGTTTCCTCAGATAAAAGGATCTAGGACATTAGGGTTACTTCTAAGGTGTCCTACTATTGCTCTGGTGACCACACATATCCCTCATAATCGAATTGACCCGAACACCTCTAACGACGGTGCTACCTACCTCTCAATGGTGGGATAGCATTATCTAAAGGACTCTTACACAACCTAATTCCTTAGAGTAGGTAGATTCTCCTGGGTACTTGCTCTTTTCAAACAAACAAAACAACTTTTCGCACCCACACTTTCAAAAAGTTTTCAAACAAATCTTTCATACACTCTTTAGGACAGATACAAGAGTTACTTAGGAATTTTTCAAACGAAACTTTTTTCAAAACCCACACACACTTGAAAAGCAAACAAATTTTGAAAACATAAGAGCAAGTACCTAAGAGCCCGTGGATAACCACGGATAGAAAGGGTGCTAACACCTTCCCTTTCTATAAATCTACCTCCCGAACCGAGAAACATTCTCGAATAAGGAATTTTGCTGTGCTTTTGTCCTTTCCATGTTGGAGAACATAAAAGACAGTGGCGACTCTTGCTTACCGTGACATTTCACGAAACCAGCTTAAAAAACAGTCAGTTCTATTTCCACCGACCACAGAACTGGCGACTCTGCTGGGGACTCTTATAAAAGTGAGGTGTACCTTAGGATTAGATCATACTTATGTTTTCAATTGCTTTGCTTTGATTGCTTTATATTTGTGGGCTTTGCATCGGAGTTTCATAGATCCTAACCCGAATCTGGGGATACCCTTTTAGGTAACATAAGCTGTGAGGGACCTGTCCGGCGTAGACCGACACAGGTGAAGCAGTGGCTACGTTGGTGTGGCACCTTAGTCTGTACCGATATCCCTTGTGTTGTAACGAGGAGAATATGGGTCTTCTGAGGAGTCATTAAGCACCAACCAACCTTAGAACCCTAATTTGACCCAACTTGGCCATAGAACAGTAGCAGTATGCTACACCCATTGAGGCTAAACTCTCACGATGGTTCTGGCCGCAAGAAAAGATTGCGACGCTGAAGTTATGACCGATTGAGGGTAGTCAGTGATATTGGGATCCTCTAGAACCCGGTTACTTTTGATAGGACAGGTCTTAACCAACGAAACTGAAAGAGGGTAGTACCTGAACTTCATGCTGGCCTAAACCCTAAGGGCTGTCTTGTGTGACTTTGGTGCCTTATCATGTTTGCCTATGTGAATATTTGTGGTGTGCTTTATCATAACATCATAACATCATACCATTGCATGCATCCTGCATAAGGACTGACCTATTTCAAAGACAAGAGGGTTTCACCTTTGCTCTGTTTTGTAGGACATCATGATGCATGTGCGAAGGAACACTATCCGGCTCAACTTTGTTCACCCACCTGATTTGCTTAAAGAGTTGGTTGACAGAATTCCAAGCACTACTTCCTTCATCCAGAGGCACGGTTCCCTTCTCGGTTTAGTCACTTCAAAGTGGGACCAACAACTGATGAGTGTCTTGACCCAGTTTTATGATCCCTTGTACAATTGCTTCACCTTTCAAGACTTCCAGCTGGTCCCTACCCTGGAAGAATTCTCTGATTTTCTTGGCATCCCTATCTTGGATCAGACTCCCTTCACTGGTTGGGAAAAGGCTCTTAGACCTGAGGAGATTGCAGCAGCCCTTCCTTTGACCAACAAGGAGTTAATGGACAACTGGGTGACTAGAAGCGGAGTTAAGGGCTTCTTGGCTAAGTTTCTGATTGGTAAAGCTAATAGTTTCTGGAATGACTTAGACTTCAGGGTGTACGAGGACATTCTGGCTCTCTTAATCTATGGTCTAGTATTGTTTCCAAATCCTGATAACTTTGTCAATATCAATGCCATAAGGATCTTCATGTCTCGGAACCCTGTACCCACTCTCTTGGGTGATGTCCTGCAACAACTCTATGCTCGTACTGTCTGAAGAAGAGGAACTCTGTGGTGTTGTACTCCTTTGTTAGTGAGGTGGTTTATTTCGCACCTCCCCAAGTTCGTGCTTAAGAACCAAGAAGGAAGAGGCTGGGCTCATAGGTTAATGTCTCTCACTGATAATGACATCATTTGGACTCTCAGAGGTTTAGATGAGGTGGCTGTTATTGATCGTTGCGGAGAATATCCTAATGTTCCATTGATTGGTACCCAAGGATGAATCTCTTACAATCCATGTTTAGCTCTCCATCAATTTGGAAGAGCCAGAAGAGCAGGGCCTCATGAGATGTTGGTGCCTCACATCAGTTTTGAGTTTCAGGTAGATAGTGATGAACTGCACCGTAGATTCATCAAAGCTTGGGACGAAATTCACAAAGCTGACCCACATGAGTTGGGACCGAAGACTTCTCTGCCAATGGAACCCTATTACAGATGGGTCCGCATCCGTGCTCAGAAGTTAGGTATGCCATATGAAGCTGTCAGGCCTATCATTCTTGAAATTCCTGATAGAGACGGGGTTCCTCCAACCATACTCCCTCCTCAGATACCCACTGATGTTGACACCCTAAAGAGGTCTTGGGCGCAACTACAGGAAGAATGGGATTATTATCGGGAAAAGTTCAACGAACAGGAACAGAAGATCCAGAAGCTGACCAAGCAATTGGAGAGCGAGCAGATCATGAATGACTACATCCGTACTGAGAAGAGGAGGCCATGGGAGCACTGATGGGCTTTGGATGTTTCCTTTACAGCTTTTATTTCCTTTTCAATATTTTCATTCCTGTAACGCCTAAGGGCAAATTGTTGAACAATTTAAAGTTTGAATCTAATAAAGTGTGTTCCTTTTGTCTACAAAGTTGATTCCCGGTTGTCTTTGAAAACATAATTCATACGCATTTCATTCATCATATGCATCACAGGTACCCTTTTCTACAGGTTGCTTAATCTTCTTCGCTGTTTATTTCAGCACTCAAGCATCATGAATCTTGAACCAACTACCGAGCAAGCTATCAAGGCCCTCCAGGCCCAAAACGCCCAATTTCAGGAGATGGTCATGAACTTGGCCCAAGGACAACAAGAGCTGAAGGCTTTGCTCCTGAAGAAGAAAAAGAAGAAGAGGATTGTGCTGTTCAACACTGGACGCATACTCGGGAATACACTGCAGAATGAAGCTGAGAAGACTACTCCATCTGTGGGGGAAGGCAGTCACCAAGGGAGAGAGGTTCCTAGTCCTGTGGTCTCTGACACCGAGACAGACTTCAACGATGAACAGTACCCTCCTGCTGAGGACCGGTACAAACAGCTGGAGGACAGGTTAAATGCTATGCAGATTCAACGTGTGCCTGGGTTGGATTTCGGAGACTTAGGGTTATCTTCTGGGGTGGTGATCCCACACAAGTTCAAGGCACCTGCCTTTGTGAAGTATGACGGGGCTTCCTGCCCTAAACTGCACCTCCGCTCTTATGTAAGGAAGATCCAGCCTTATACAGCAGACAAGAACTTATGGATCCATTTCTTCCAGGAGAGTCTTTCAGGGACTCATCTCGAATGGTTCTATCAGCTGGATGGAACCAACATTCGTAACTGGGAGGATTTGGCCACTGCTTTTTACAAGCAGTATCAGTACAATTCCGACCTCGCTCCTACGCGTACCCAACTCCAGGGTATGTCACTAGGATCGGGAGAAGGTTTTAAGGAGTACGCACAGAAATGGAGAGACCTGGCTGGCAGGGTGCAGCCACCGTTGACGGATCGTGAACTAGTGGACATGTTCTTGGGGACCCTATCTAGTCCATTCTTCAACCATCTCATTGGTAATTCCTCTGCTGGGTTTACAGACCTGATCCTGACTGGTGAAAGGATCGAAGCTGGTATAAAATCGAGAAAGATACAGAAGGGTGCCTCCTCAAATACTGAAAAGAAGCCCTTCAAGAAGGAAGCCAGTGCTGTGTATGGTCCCAGAAGACAGAACAAACCGGAACGCTGCCAAGCTGTCAACGCGGTGGTAATTTCTAAGCCTGTTGCTGCTCCTCAACAATATAACCAACCAAGAGTTGAAAGGCCCAAAAGGCAGTATACTCGGCTCAGCATGACTCTCTCTCAAATATTGTTGCAACTGCTGTCAACCAGCCTGGTAACTGTCAAGGAGGCTCCGAAGGTGGTAAACACAGCATCTCCAAAGTACAACCCCAACGCCCACTGTGCTTATCACTCTGATAGCCCGGGGCATAACACAGATGATTGTTAGGCTCTGAGGAATAAGGTTCAAGACCTTATTGATGCTAAAGAGGTTCAGTTCGAGGCGCCCGAGAAGCCTAATGTGGTGACTGCTCCCATGCCCAACCATGGAGTAAATGTTATCAGGGTTGAAGATGAAGTGGAAGAATCCGAATTCGACAGCTGGATATACCCAACAACCGAAGATGGATCAAGCAACTGGACTGCGAAGGACTCCTTACCTGTTACTTTTGTCACCCAGTAATGAACTCCTTTGTTTTAAATTTGTAACGAACAATAATTTGAAACTCTATGGCCCGGTGTCTTACCCGAGGCACCGTGGCGTCATTTGTGAGGGCTTGTTATTTGTCACTTCCATATATCATGAATAAAAGCATTGGACGTTTTTCACATTTCAAATCTTGCGTTCCCTTTCTTTCTTTACATATTGCAAAACAGCTATATTTACACACACTCACTTATACAGGTTCCAATCCACTCTGGATCTCACTGGTAACGACTCTGCTACTGCCAGTTATGACTTCGAAAATCCGATCAACTTAGCCGAAGACGAAGGTGAAGATGATTGCGAAGTGCCTGGAGAACTTGCAAGACTACTACTCTAGGAAGAGAGGGTCATTCAGCCACATGAAGAGCCAGTGGAAACGGTAAATCTGGGTACTGAGACAGACAGAAAGGAAGTCAAGATTGGTGCCAATCTAGGGCTCAGCGTGAAACAACAGTTGATTCAGATGTTGCATGATTATGTGGAAATATTTGCCTGGTCTTACGAAGACATGCCTGGGTTGGATACCGACATTGTGGTTCATCACCTGCCTACCAAGGAAGACTGTCCTCCGGTAAAACAGAAGGTCCGCCGTATGCGTCCAGAGATGTCCGAGAAAATCAAGGCTGAGGTTATGAAACAATTTGACGCCGGTTTTCTAGCAGTGACTTCTTACCCTCAGTGGGTTGCCAACGTGGTTCCAATGCCGAAGAAAGATGGTAAGGTCAGAATGTGTGTTGATTACAGGGATTTAAACAGGGCCAGCCCTAAAGATGATTTCCCTTTGCCTCACATCGACGTTCTGGTTAACAATAATGCTCACCACAAGGTGTTCTCCTTCATGGACGGTTTCTCCGGATATAATCAGATCAAGATGGATCCTGAAGACATGGAGAAGACCACTTTTGTCACTCAGTGGGGCACCTTTTGCTACAAGGTCATGCCTTTTGGGTTAAAAAATGCTGGGACAACCTACCAACGTGCCATGGTTGCTTTATTTCATGACATGATCCATCATGAGATTGAAGTGTATGTCGACGATATGATTGCAAGGTCCCAAACTGAGGAGGAGCACCTTGACCATCTACGAAAGCTGTTTGACCGTCTGAAGTTGTACAAGCTGAGGTTAAACCCAAACAAGTGCACCTTTGGGGTGAGATCTGGAAAATTGCTAGGCTTCGTCGTAAGCGACAAAGGTATTCAAGTGGACCCTGCCAAGGTGAAAGCCATACAAGAGATGCCAGCTCCTAAGACAGAAAAAGAAGTCAGAGGCTTTCTAGGACGGCTGAACTACATTGCCCGATTCATCTCACATCTAACTGCTACCTGTGAACCAATCTTCAAGCTACTGAAGAAAGATCAAGTAGTACGTTGGAACGATGAATGTCAGACTGCTTTCGACAGAATCAAAGAGTATCTCCAAGAACCACCCATTCTTATGCCACCGGTTGAAGGGAGACCTCTAATCTTATACTTGACAGTACTGGACAACTCAATGGGGTGTGTGCTGGGACAGCATGACGAGTCTGGCTGAAAAGAGCACGCCATTTATTACCTTAGCAAAAAGTTTACCGACTGTGAGACCCGATACTCACTGCTCGAGAAAACTTGTTGCGCTTTGGTATGGGCTGCTCGCCGGCTAAGACAGTATATGTTGACTCACACTACTTTGTTGATTTCAAAAATGGATCCGATCAAGTATATCTTCGAAAAGCCCGCCTTGTCCGGAAGAATAGCAAGATGGAAAATGATCTTGACATAATACGACATCCAATACACGACTCAAAAAGCAATCAAGGGAAGTGTGTTGGCAGACCACTTGGCACACCAGGCAGTGGATGACTACCAATCTATGAACTTTGAATTTCCAGACGAGAATATCCTGGTAGTGACTGATGGTGAAGTACCTGGACCGGATGAAGGACCTGAGGAAGGATCCCGATGGTCTATGCACTTTGACGGAGCCTCAAACTCTTTGGGTAATGGCATCGGTGTTGTGATCATATCCCCTCAAGGAACTCATACTCCACTCACTGCCCGGCTATGTTTCAACTGCACCAACAACATGACGGAGTATGAAGCATGTATCATGGGTCTTCAAGCTGCAATTGACTTAAGGATCAAGTTCTTGAGTGTCTTCGGAGATTCCGCTCTTGTGATCAATCAGATCAAAGGCGGGTGAGATACGAAACACCCAAACCTTATTCCTTACAAAGAGTATGTGTTGACGTTGATTCCCCATTTCACGGAGATAACTTTTGAACACTTCCCAAGAGAGGAGAATCAGTTGGCGGATGCGTTAGCTACGATGTCTTCCATGTTCAAAGTCAAATGGGACAACGAGGCCCCCCGGATCATCATTTGGAAACTGGATGAACCTGCATATTGCTGTGACCTTGAGGCTGAAGAGGTAACAGAAAAACCTTGGTATCATGAAGTAAAGAGGTACTTGGAAGCTCAAGAATACCCTGAAGGTGCATCCATCAATGACAAAAAGTTTCTGAGAAGGTTCGCTGCAAAGTTCTTCCTCAACAACGGCATTTTGTACAAGCGAAACCATGATTCAACCTTACTGCGTTGTGTGGATAAGACTGAAGCAGAAAAGATCATGGCAGAGCTGTATGAAGGTACCTTCGAAACACATTCCAGTGGACATACCATGGCAAAGAAGATCCTTCGGGCAGGATATTTCTGGTCCACAATGGAAGCTGATTGTTACCAACATTCTCGGACGTGTCATAAGTGCCAGATTTATGCTGATAAGGTGCACGTTCCTCCAGTACCTCTGAATGTCTTGACAACACCTTGGCCTTTCGCAATGTGGGGCATTGATATGATCGGCGAGATCAAACCTACGGCATCCAACGGGCATGGCTTCATCCTTGTAGCAATTGATTACTTCACAAAGTGGGTTGAAGCGGCTTCCTATGCCACCGTAACCAAGAACGTCGTGGCACGGTTCATTCGGCATAACCTGATCTGTCAATACGGTGTACCAGAGAGGATCATTACGGACAATGGTACCAATCTTAATAACAAGATGATCATTGAGCTCTGCGAGAAATTCAAGATACATCACCACAACTCTTCTCCCTACCGACCGAAGATGAATGGGGCTGTAGAAGCAACAAATAAGAATATCAAGAATATTGTGCAGAAGATGACAGTGACCTATAAAGATTGGCACGAGATGTTACCGTTTGCTCTTCATGGGTACCGTACCTCAGCACGAACGTCAACCGAGGCAACTCCCTTTTCCTTGGTCTATGGCATGGAGGCAGTCTTGTCTATTGAAGTCCAGATACCCTCTCTCCGGATAATGAAGGATGCAGATTTGAACGAAGATGACTGGATCCAAACTCGACTTGATCAATTAAACCTAACTGACGAAAAGAGACTCATTGTTATTTGTCATGGTCAGACGTACCAAAAACGGATGATCAGGGCTTTTAACAAGAAAGTCAGACGACAAGAGTATCAAGTCGGAGACCTGGTAATCAAGCGCATCATTCTTCCTCAAAGTGATCCCAGGGGAAAATGGACCCCTACGTACGAAGGGCCATTTATGGTTAAACATGTCTTCTCATGAGGAGCCATGATTCTAACCACCATGGATGGTGACGACCTTCCTCACCCCGCCAATGCAGACATAGTAAAAAGATACTACGCATGATCAAAGACCCGCTAGGTTGACACACCTAGGCAAAAATAAGGGCTTCTCGGCGAACCAAAAGGGTTCGGGCAAAAATAAGGGATGAAATGAAAAAAATCTGTACACCCGGCAAGTCGAAAACCTGAAAAGGCGGCTTGGGCAAAAATGGGTATCCCGGTGGACTGAAAACCCGAAAGGGCGGTCCAGGAAAAAGTTAGGGATAAGCGTAATACTATGTCTCATTGGATCACCTTGCATCCAGAATCCGATATCAACTACCAAGTTCAGACGGCATCGATCAGCCAGCTTCATCTTCAACTAAGCAGCCAAGTGATGAGACGCTTGAAGACATAAAGGCGATAGCAGAGTTGGAACCCAGTGGGATTTTTCACATAGCTGTTTTGTTTTCCCTTGTAAAAATTGTATAAACTCTATCCTATTCGGCGGCGTTCTCTTACTAGGATGTCAGCCTCTTGTACATAAATGCCTATTTCCAGGAAAATTCAAAAATCAATACAAATTCACTTTTCAGACCAATTGCCAATTGTTTTTCCTTTTTCTGTTTTGTCTTGCGAAGAACGTCCAATGTTCAATTTTTGATATATGCATTTGACACTAATTGCTAACTCATAAATATTTGCATACGAAACAAAGGATTAATTACAGGTGACATCAGAAACAGGGGCAATAATGAGTTGTCTAAGCAATCTAGTTGCTCTGTCCACCAAGGTACCAAGGTAAGTTCGGCTGAAGGATGTAACCAAGATACCTCCACTCCCCGCAGAGTAAGACAGAATCAGCAATACTCTCCCCCGAGCAGAGTTGGTCTCCCGACAGCCCCGAAAAGGCACAGTATCCCCAACAAGTCAACAACGCTCTCCCCAAGCAGAGTTGGCCTACAGTCAGCCTTATGGAAGATGGATATCCCCAGAAAATATCAATATTCCCCAGCGGAGTATACAGATGTTCCTAAGCAAGCATCCCCGACAGTCTTACCCTAAGATTGTTCCCCGGTGGAATACCAGACACCCCCAGTGGAACCATTCCCCAGTACAGTCCAAAGTCTCCCCAGGAGAGTTGAATCAATCTCCCCAGTAGGAAGCTTATCCCCAGTAGATTCTGGAAGCTTATCCCAAGTAGATTCTGGAAGCTTATCACCGGCAGAGCACGAACGCGTCTCCCCGGCTTTATTCAAAGTTATTTCCCACCAGGGCTTATAACTGGGTTATCCTCAGCCAATTGCCACAGAAAGATCGTCCTCGGCGAAGTTCTTCCTATCCCCCAGCGGAGTTCCTCAAATTCCCCAACATAGATCATCAACGGTATCCCCAGCGGAGTTATCATCAAAACCTCAGCAAAGTATCTCTCCACAGAGTATTCCCCGCAGAGTATCTCTCCAACAAGTTCATCCCCCAACGGAGTCATCTTCTCCTACCAGTTTATTCTTACAATCAATATCCACAGCGGAAATGAAGAACTCTACTCTTCAACACCAGCCCAAAATTCAACTTCCCGACATTCGTCAAGGATTTGTTTTCCTAGACGAAAATACATTCATAAACATTACATTATCATACACCATGACGCATGCATATACGCATCATAAACACACAATCTCATTTATTTTTGAGAACATCATGACATCATGCATTTCATACATCATGACATTGCATACAACTGACGTCTTGCCTTTTCAGGGAAAAGGTCAATCCAAAGATGATTACTATCAACTGTCTAATTCTAGATTTGATTCCTGTATCCAGCCAGGGCACGTCCGAAGAGTTTGAAGATTCGATTCCTGTATCCAGCCAGGGTATATCTGTTGACGACTATTTCCAGATTCGATTCCTGTATCCAGCCAGGGCACGTATGAAGAGTTTGAAGATTCGATTCCTGTATCCAGCCAGGGCATATCTGTTGACGACTATTTCCAGATTCGATTCCTATATCCAGCCAGGGCACGTCTGAAGAGTTTGAAGATTCGATTCCTGTATCCAGCCAGGGCATATCTATTGACGACTATTTCCAGATTCGATTCCTGTATCCAGCCAGGGCACGTCTGAAGAGTTTGAAGATTCGATTCCTGTATCCAGCCAGGGCATATCTGTTGACGACTATTTCCAGATTCGATTCCTGTATCCATCCAGGGCACGTCTGAAGAGTTTGAAGATTCGATTCCTGTATCCAGCCAGGGCATATCTGTTGACGACTATTTCCAAATTCGATTCCTGTATCCAGCCAGGGCACGTCTGAAGAGTTTGAATATTCGATTCCTATATCCAGCCAGGGCATATCTGTTGACGACTATTTCCAGATTCGATTCCTGTATCCAGCCAGGGCACGTCTGAAGAGTTTGAAGATTCGATTCTTGTATCCAGCCAGGGCATATCTGTTGACGACTAATTCCAGATTCGATTCCTGTATCCAGCCAGGGCACGTCTGAAGAGTTTAAAGATTCGATTCCTGTATCCAGCCAGGGCATATCTGTTGACGACTAATTCCAGATTCGATTCCTGTATCCAGCCAGGGCACATCTGTGAGTAACCAATTGTAGATTCGACACCTGTATCCAGCCAGGGCATATTTGCATGAAGAGTTTGAAGATCAACCCCTGTAACAGGCCAGGTGATTATCTTTCTTTCTCAGGTACGCAAGTTCTCACTAAGGAATCTCTTACGCGATCGACACCTAGATGGCATCTATAAGCCCATCTCCACAACTATCCATCACGGTTCCAAATGGCATCTATAAGCCCATTCCCGACAAGGTTCTGTCACATCTCTAGATGGCATCTATAAGCCCATCCTCCTATCCACCATCTCTCCAAATGGCATCTGTAAGCCCATTCCCGACATCACGCTGCTGATACTCTACTATGTGAGTGCAAATTTCTGGGCACTTTAGTGTTCAATCATCTTCCACCCTCGGATCACGAAAGGCACACAAGCCAATCTACATCCTCAGGTCTAAGAAGATTGAACAGGTGCAACTGTTATACCCTAAAATTTGCCCTCCCATATTCTTCAAAGTTTTGACAAGCATCACCTCAAATGGTTCAAAGTCTACTCAAGGGCTACACAGTCAAGCATCCTCCTAAGCAAGTCAAATTAGGGTTTTGGTTCTTGCAAGGAAGTTGAGGTTTTTAAAGGCTCAATCAAGTCTCATATGCTCATATACATTGTCAAGCACCTACATGTCAAGTTTCAAGGCTCACAAGGTCAAGTTGCACAGTCAAAAACCCTAATTGCTCCACAGTCAACTGTAGGGGCAAAATGGTCATTTGGAAGTCAAAAGTCAAAAATTTTGGTCAACATCTTATTTTGAAGCCACAATCATCATTTGGTCAAGTCTTGACCATGATTTCACAAGAATGGCTCAAAAATCATCAAGGTGTCAAAAGTTTCTATTTTTGGACAGTTGAAAAGTCAACTGTAACTTGACCAAGGCATGACTTTTTCATGGTTCATCAGAAAAATCCCATCCAATGCTCATTTTGAAGGGGATGACATTTGCTACAACTAATCTTCACATTCCAAGCCCAAGAAATGCTCTCACAAAAAGTTATCAATTTCAACATTATAGGTCATTTTCAAAAGTCAACAAAAAGGCACTTTAAGTCAAAGACCATAACTTGAGATTGGTAAATCAAAATGACATGGTACCAAAGGCATTGGTTAGAGGACTCAAGACCTTTCCAAAATGTCAAAGAACATGTTCATATGATCAAAATTGAGCAAGATATGCATTGGAGAAGTTGGGAAATTTTTGTGAAATGGCCAAAGTCAACTATCCTTGAAACTTCAATTTTTGACAAAAGGGCCCACTTTTTCCACTTGATTCAGCTTTTCCTTGCCACCCACGTGTCCCATGATTTATTTCAAGATTAAAAATTAATTTTTCTATTTTTATTTAATTTTATTTGATTTAATTCATTTTAAATCTTTAAAATTCAAATAAAAATCAAAAAAATTAATTAAGGGAAATCTTGTGTTTTGAATGGCCTTGATGCATCATGAAACACATACCAATTTCGTGTACATCCTATTTCAAGCATAAAAATTCAAATTTGGACAAGAATGGCAAGTTTCTTTAATGGAGGTTATGGCAAAATCCAAAACATAATTGCATTGGTTTAAGGCTCATGATATTGATTGATTCTCATTCAGAACCATATATGCAAGCCTCCCACACATGATTCACGACCTAGAAAACTCTGAGGCAGCCTAACCATTTTCCAAAATTCAAAAGAAAAGTGTGAAACTGAAATCTCACTTGCAGCACAATTCGAGCCTCCCTTTTGATCCAAACACATTCCTTACACCCCCAGGAATCATTTGCAGCCAAGAACAAGCCAAAAACATCAAGAACTCGCGCTACACAACTCATACGGTTTACCTTCTTTTTCAAAATCACAATCATCCATTCATGCGTTTTTAATACTTTTTATTGATTGCATTGTGTTAACAAGACCCATATGAAGCTTTCTGTATAACTTAATTTGATTATGACGCCTTAAAACGCAAAGTACCATTGTTGAGTTCTAGGTTTTCAAAGCTCGTGATTTTTGGGGTTTTTCTTATACTGTAAAATTAACCCTCCAAATACCCATGGTTGAAATCAGCAGGAGGAGACGAATCCAAAGCATATCTCGGGCCCAATTTAAATTGCACGAGCGTCTAATCGCTATTTTTAAATGCTTGCATTTTGTGGGGGTTTAAAACCCCCGCTACCTGCTTTATGTTTTACAGGAAACGAAGAAGATGAAGGACGTGCCTCCATGTGGTTGGCCAGTTCAAATAAACACGCGGATTTTTGTTAGTTTCCAGAATAACACTTGTTTTCATATTTAATTTTCTTTGTTCATTATACTAACAAACAAACGCGCTTGGCTCAGTGGCTTGGATGCACGTATATAGACCCTTGGGACCTGGGTTCGATTCCCAGGTCCCCCCATAATTCATTGTTATTTTTTCAAATGTATTCTTGTGCAGATTCCCAAACGTGGAGCACCATACACCTCACAGACCCAAGCGCCAGGTGGCCTCTCTCAAAGATCTGAAGGCCAGGAGGTGGTCCTCACCATGCTCAGGAGTCAACACACAAGCACTGGATTCCAGAAAGTCAAATGAGCTGGATTCAAATGGGCCTCAAATTTCAATCAAAAACCCCCCATTCTGGCCCATACCCCCTTTGGGTTTGCTCTCCATTTTCATTATTTTGTCATTTTCTTTTTTATTTTATTTTATTTCTTATTCCTTTTTATTAACAATTAACCAATTACTATTTTTCATAAAAAATCCAAAAAAAGAATTAACATTATTATTATTATTATTAATTTTATTTTTGTACATAAATACTAATAAATTGATTTAAGTTTAATTAGGCAACTTTAATTAATTTTTCTTAATAACTAAAATAATTTAGAATTAGGTTAACTTAGAATTTTAATTTTTTTTATTTTATTTCATAAAAACATAAAAAAACACAAAAAATATTTTCTTTTAATAAATTAATTAATTAGTTTAATTATTAGTTATTAATTTCATTTAATCACAAAAAAGACAAAAAAAAATCATTTCTTTTCTTAAAAGGGTCAAAACCCTTGAGGCATTCCCGATTAACTTTTATTCGCGCGCATTTTATTTTGATTATTATGTAATTGCTTCCAAGAATGTAATAGTAATTAGGTTTACCGCTTTATTTAATTTCTCGTACTTATTTATCAAAACTGATCTTTGTATTTTTGGCGATGTATAGACCCGCACCTTGTAATAGCGTAGAATTTATATTTCTGCAATTTACTTTCCGCACCCCCTAACTGTTAAATGCATGAAAGAATGTATGAAAAATAAAATCAATCCGTAGCTCACAAATAACATGTACAAGATAACCTTAACTGAAAAACAACACACAAAGCACATGCCACTCTTAGGGTACGCCTCACTGGTTGCCTCGAACGTTGTCATCAAGTATAGGGTGTCTTAGAGGTCGCCCTTCTGTCTAAAGATCTTGTTGCCTCGAAACGGTTGCCTCGAATAAAAGGATCTAGGACATTAGGGTTACTTCTAAGGTGTCCTACTATTGCTCTGGTGACCACACATGTCCCTCATAATCGAATTGACCCGAACACCTCCAACGACGGTGCTACCTACCTCTCAATGGTGGGATAGCATTATCTAAAGGACTCTTACACAGCCTAATTCCTTAGAGTAGGTAGACTCTCCTGGGTACTTGCTCTTTTCAAACAAACAAAACAACTTTTCGCACCCACACTTTCAAAAAGTTTTCAAACAAATCTTTCATACACTCTTGAGGACAGATACAAGAGTTACTTAGGAATTTTTCAAACGAAACTTTTTTCAAAACCCACACACACTTGAAAAGCAAACAAATTTTGAAAACATAAGAGCAAGTACCTAAGAGCCCGTGGATAACCACGGATAGAAAGGGTTCTAACACATTCCCTTTCTATAAATCTACCTCCCGAACCGAGAAACATTCTCGAATAAGGAATTTTGTTGTGCTTTTGTCCTTTCCATGTTGGAGAACATAAAAGACAGTGGTGACTCTTGCTTACCGCGACATTTCGCGAAACCAGCTTAAAAAACAGTCAGTTCTATTTCCACCGACCACACAATCATTCAATTTTATTGAAGTTTTATACATTCCATTTAAATTCCAGTCGAAAGCCTTTTACATTTCAGTCTTATCTTTAAAGTATTACGTTACTATCTACGAAATAATAAATGAAATAACATTTATCTAAAATTATGAAGATGTTGTATAAAATACTATTTGTTATAAGAATAGAAAACATTAAATAAGAACACATGTACTTAGGATCAATCTGATCGATCCTCCAAGTTTCCATTTCTACAAAGATTTGGAAGATCAGCGATTGTTTACCAAATTCCAAGGTAAACAAATTGGCACACCTAGGGGGGCCTTGTGTTAAATTTCTTATTTTTATGGAAATTTTTTCAGTTCCAGTCTAAAAAGTTCTTTGAAATTCTTCATTATCTTCTTATATTTGTGTTGTATGAAACTTAGGAGTGGTAAATTAGCCACAAACTACAAGTAAATACCCAAAAGAAAATACGTTAGGAGAATGGGGAATCAAGGCCAGACAGGAAATCACAATCCTCCTAGCAATGATGAAGTGCCACCCCCAGTCACTTCAACAAAGGGGAAATACAGTTTATGCGCCTTCTTCTAAAGCCATACTTGTAGTGGTAGAAATGTTGAGAGTAAGCCATTGGATTGACTTAACTCGTACAAATCAATTAAAAAATCGCCACAGTGCTTTATTGTTTCCAAAGGAAATTGGAAAAGAGCGAATAAATCCAAAATGAGGGGGAGAATCTAGGTACGGGGGTTGTTTATGAAAAGCGAAGGTATTAGCACCCTAAATATCTACGGTACTCCGCAGGAACCTCTTTGAAAATCTGTGTATTTTGGTTATAAAAGGTGTATACAGATAAAAGATGGTGGAGATGAGAAAAGAAGTCATTTTTAAAATTTTTGCGCTCAGCGCAGTTGCAAACCTTTAATGCCTACGTACCACCTTATGTGCAATAGGGGATCAGGGTACTCGTAGTTCACCTCAAAATTTTTAAAACACATGTATATTGGTTAATTTTAAGAGAAGAGACACCATCATCATATCCGAGTGGAAAACATACTTACTACCCACGATTATGAGAAAATGAGCATTTGCATCATCTCAAAGTGTAGGGTATAGCTTGGATTTTAATATCAACAAAGCCTCACTTAACACCCTAGTGGAAAATATCTCACTTCACTACATATCATAGAAGTATAGTAGATTACGTCACTACAAGAATCGGCAAGAGTCTAATATTTTGAGAAAAGTTTAAAGTAAAAAGCTAAAGTGGCAAAATGGTTTGAATGAGGTTAATTGACTTTTAGTATTGAGAAAAATGTCAAAGTATGATTGAATTAATTAATGTTTGATTAAGAAAAGATTTTTGAAACCGCATGGACCTAAGTCCAAGTTTATTATGAAAGCGGTTCAAGTTAGAAAACAAGAAGAGTTTTGAAAAGGAGGGAGAAAATTTTTAAATTAAAGAAGATGGAAGAAGATGAAGGGAATATCCTAAAGCATAAGGTAAAATCTAAGGAAAAGAACGATCTAACCATCAAGAAGCCAACACTTGACATGAGATGTCAATGTAGAATTCCCATCCTTTGAATTGAAACCAAGCAAGCAAAAATGATACACCTATGAAGAATACCAAGCCTCATATGTGTTAAGTCTTCACAAAAATTGGGAAGAGTAACAGCTGTATACAGAGGAATTCTCAATCATCAACAAAGCATAAAATCAGAATAACCTACACACAAAGAAAATCAACCCAATATCTTGGAGTAAACCTTAAGAACTTAAGACAGAATAACAACAGAGCAACAAGTTCCCCAAGTATCAAGGCTTCTAATCCTTAGTCCGAGAGATCCATAACTCCACAATGCTAAGGATAGTAACCAGATAGTCCAAGTAAACTTAAAGATTTTAATGTTTAAGTTAATTATTAAGTGTCTTCAAAAGAAAAGAAAGCTCAAGTGAGCAAAGATAAAATGACATAAAGATAAATGCTCAAGTGAACAAAAGGAAAATAGCATGAAATGTAAATGCTAAAATAAATGGTACATAAAACTAAGGGTACAAAATAAAGGCATAAAGTAAAGTTAATTATTATTGAATTAGAAGTAAAAGGTTAGTTAAATGACCATCTTGAAGCTTGCTTATGAAAACTCATTAGAAGATTTATAAAATCAAAGCTTCTCAACAACAAGTTTCATTTGCTTTTTGTCAAGTATATCATTCATTTCAAGTACTCAAGGAAACACATATGATCAACGATGAACTTAAAAGTTATTAAAGACAAGGTTCCAAATTAAACATGCTTGGGTTGCAAACATATGTTTAGGCCACAAATGATAATTTTTCGAATCGGGACAAATTTAGCGCTATGTTAAGCAATCGTAAGTGGACTTATGTAGAAGTCACACCTATGTAGAAGCAACACCTATGTACCAAACATGTTAGAGAAATGATATGTAGATCATTATCCAAAAACATGTAGCACAAGTAAAAACAAGAGAGAGATAAGATGAAGAGGGAGGGGAATAATGGTGTAACCAATGTATCAGATGAAATTAGGGTTTCAAATATCATCAACATCATTCATCCATTTTGATGGATTTGGTTTTTCAACCTATTAACACCCAAGATCCAATGAGGTTGAGGAACTTGTCCCAAAATAACACTCAAGAGTCTACAAATCAGGACCAATTAAAAAAAATTAAATTAAATTAAATATAAAACAAAATTTAAATGATTTAAGAAGGAAATAATTGGTAAAATACACAACATGTATTAAAACACCAAATAAAAATCCTAAGAAAATATCATAAGTCAAACATGAGTCATCAAGTGTTGATAAAATGTTTTAGAATTTTTTTAAGTCAAAAACTATTTTTAAAATATAAAAAAATAAGCAAAATAAACCAAAATTTGTGAAAATAGTAAAATCAAAAATAAAAATAAAATGAAGTCACTAATATTTTTCAAGAGGTCATTGGATCCTTCCCTATTTTTTTTTCTGAATTTAAAAACCAAGAAAAATATTTTTAAACAATTAAAACAAGTCAAATAAAGGAAAAATCATTAAAAAATACCAAATCACAAAATAAAATTGTGAAAAAATAAAAATCAGAAAGAGAAAAATCAAAAGTATTTTTGATAATTTTTTCACAATTTTAGAAGTTGAAATGATTTTTTTATGAATTTTTGAAGTTTAAAACAATTAAAACAAAAATCAGAAAATTAAAATAATATCAAAATAATATGGTGTGTTGGATTCAACTCACTTATCCATTGTGTCAGATCCAAAGGTGTTGAAGCTAGGATGTATGGTGATCATCACTGAAACACGTGCAGACAACTGTTGCGACTGGTTTTTAAATCAGAGCCGCCACTATTAGTTTTTATCCTAGGGAAGGGAATCTAACAGAAAACTCTAATTCGCAGACAGAGATTCTAGGTTTCTGAATTCTTTAGACGAAAGAAAGTTGTTAGGCACCTTTCATCTACCTTGTTCACAAGGATATTAGGTTTTAGGTTTGAGTTGGAGAAACAGGATTTAAATTTTATTAGGGGAAGGGTTTAAATTTCTTATAGGGGAACTCGTTATGATTTTTGATCGTATGCCTACGTATCCTCTTATGAGGAATCAGAGTTCCAATTCGTAGTTTGTATGGGGTGGGTGTTTTTTTAGGGGTCGCAAACGTATTTTGAATCACCTCGCACTTGGCCAGGAGTGGTGATTGCGGAGATTTTAACTAAATGTACGGTAAGTCAAAACCTGTTTGAACCCTTTTGCAAAAACAGTTTATTAGCTTAATTGATTGCGAAAAATAGTTTGATATTTGTTAGTATTTTTTTATTGTGTTAATTGCGAAGAAATCTTGATTAATGCATGGTAAAAAATATTTAATGCAAATAATATACGAAAATAATATGCATTTTTTTGAATAAAAATACTTTATTTACATGACATAATAGATAATAATAATATAATAATAAAAATTAATATTAATGATAATAACTATTATTATAAAAAAAAGAAATATAATATATAAAAAAGTAGATAAAAAAATAACATAAAAGAAATAATATAAAAAAATTAAATAATTTAATTTGAATCAGGGGGTGCGTCATTATGTTAACAAGTAAAAATAGGGGGTGCTGGAAGTTAAGCCCGGGCTGGCCCAATTGTTGTTTAAACAGGAAGGGGTGTATTTCTAATTGTGAGTTAGTAATTACTGGCATGGGGGTGTTTGAAGCAGTTGGGCTAGGCCCAAACGCGTTATGGAGGACGACTTGAATGATTGTGTGTATGAGGGTGTATGTGAATATAGTGGGACTTGGCCTTACGGCCATCCCCCAATAATCAAACGAATAAGATTAAAAGGCGCATGTTTATTACGGTGGGCACGCACACATTGGATTAAAACAGAACATAATAATTATTCTTTCCTTATTCATTCTTAGCCTTATGTTGTACCCCAAAATTTGCCCTCCCATATTCTTCAAGAAAATGCCAAGTCAAGCTTCAAAGTTCCCCAAGGGTTGCACAGTGCAAAGGTCTCCTGAACAGTCAAAACTAGGGTTTGTGTTCTGATCAAGAAAATGAAGTTTCCAAAGGTCCAATAAAGTCTCATATGCCTACAAATATGGTCAAGCATCCTCATATCAAGTTTCAAGACATTCAGCTCAAAGTTGCACAGTCAAAACCCTAAATTGCACTACAGTCAACTGCAGGGGCAAAATGGTCATTTGACAGTCAAAAGTTCAAATTTTTGGTCAACATATCATTTTGAAGCCACAAACATCATTTGATCAATGCTTGATCATGATTCTCAAAGCTTGGCTCAAAAATCATCAAAATGCAAAAGTTTCCTTATTTGGACAGCTGAAAAAGTCAACTGAAATTGACCAGGGCATAACTTTCACATGGATTATCAGAAAAATTCCATCCAAAGCTCATTTTGAATATAAAGACATTTCCTACAACTCATCTTCATACTTCAAGTCCAATAAATGCTCTCACAAAAAGTTATCAATTTCAACATTACAGGTCATTTTCAAAAGTCAACAAAAAGGGACTTTAAGTCAAAGGCCATAATTTGAGATTGGTAAATCAAAATGACATGGGACCAAATGCATTGGTTAGAGGACTCAAAGAAATTTCCAAAATGTCCAAGAACATGAGAAAAGCTTAAAAATTGAGCAAGTTATGCCTTGTAGAAGTTGGGAAATTTTTGGATATTTTGAAAAGTCAACATTGATTCAAATGACCTAAAATTGCTAATGGGCCCATTTTTCTTCCACAAACCATCATCCATGGCATGTGCACGACCACTTGGCCCAAAGGGAAGTATTTCCTCATTTTTTATTTATTTATTTGAATTTTTATTTATAATAATCCATTTAAATCAAATTAAATATATGAAAAATATGTAATCTAGGTTTTATAATCTCTTTGTGCACAAAATCCACTCAATAATTCGTGTGAAATCAAATAAGGAAAGATTTGGAGTAAATTGATCATAATTGATACAAGAACACATGGAAAAGATTGAAAAAGATCCTTAAAAATCAAATTTCCAAAAACCATGAATGCATTGGATTTGTTCTACTTTTCTTGACCTAATTGATTCATACATAAGCCAGGAACACAACCCTAATGATCACACACACGCAGCTGCCCAAAAACCAGAAAATCAAACTTGGAATTTTGTCTAAAAAACTCAAAACTGCAAACTCACTTCCAGGGCGATTCAAGGCATAATACCTATCCCATTAGCTTCCTTGAGCAATATAGGACGTATTCCAATCAAAAACATCAATCCAAACGCTGTGAAACGGTATCCAGAAGTCACACTTTTTCCATTTTTTTTCATTATCGTGTTTTAACATTTACGCACATTCATGGCATTTTGATTATATATTCATGATCAGTGAAGTGTTTGCAAGCTAACCATATGCCTTAATTTGATTATCATGCGCTATAGGCAAATATACCATGTTCGTTTTTTAGGGTTGCAGGAGTTATAATTTGGGGCTTTCCACCCAAAGAAAAATTAGCCTTCAAGACCCATACCATTAGATTCAGCAGGTTTGGACGATTAGGAATCCATCATCGCGCTCAATTTATGAGCGACCTAGGCTTATTCGCTATTTTCTGGAAAGTGGCCTAAAGGAACATTCAAAAAACCGTGGCCTATCTGGTTGTATTTCATGAACGAAGAAGAAGATGACCTCGTGGCGAGAGGTGATAGGGCCGTTTGAATTTCGCGCGCAGTATCCACTAACTCTTTTGTTTTCTTTTATATTATTTGTTCGTTATTAATATATCAAACGCGTAAACTGGCACGGTTGGTGAGCATAAGGATTGGCAAGGTATGTGACCTGGGTTCGAGCCCCAGGTCTTCAAAATTCTCAACATTATTTTTCAATTGATCTTCACATGTAGTGCCCAGGTTGAAGCGCACCATACACCTTCTCCATCAAGCGTACACGCGTCCAGCTTCATCAGATCAAAGGCCCTGGATTGGAGAGCACCATACACCCTTGTCAACGCGTGTACACGCGTCCTGAAAAGTCAAAGAGGCCATCAATTTAAGTGGGCCTGGATTGCTGTCCAATACCTCCTAATTTGGGATCTGAACCCCCTTTGGTTTGCAATTCTTCCTATTTTCTTTATTATTTTTATTTTCTATTTTTTTTCTTTTAATTATTGTTTTAGTAATTAATTAATTCTTTTCACAAAAATACAAAAAAAAACACATAAAATTCAGAAAAAGAGAAAAAAACAATAAATAATTTTTATTTTAATATTTTTATAAATAACTTTGCATGTAATTAAATTTAGTATAAATTAGGTTTTAATTTTAATTCTTTTGATAAAAACATAAAAAACATAGAATTAGGTTTAATTAACAATTTTTCATCCTTTTTTTTCTCTCAAATATTTAATACTATTTATTTATTTTTATAATTAAATTTGCATTAAAATAACTTAGGGTTAATTTAGGTCAAAAGCTTCAATATTTCTTAATAAATTAAAAAATAACTAGAGTTAGGGTTTGCATCTTATTTTAATTTTAATTAATTCTTTTTCTCATTAAATTCCTAAAACACTAAAAAATACCAAAAAAATAAATTCTTTCCTTCTTTTAATTTTAATCAATTCCATGTAATTTAATTTTTGCGAAAGGGTCCAACGCCCTCGTTTTGATTTAATTTCGCATATTTATTTCTTCTTTCGTTAAATAATTATGTACCTCTCCCAAAGCCATGTAAATTACTTCTCGCATTTTTAATTCTTTATTTTCTTTCTTTATTGCTTTTCTGTCAAATCGGGTCCTGGTTAATTTTGGCGATGTGGACCCGCGCCATTTGTAATAGCTTAGAGTTTACTTTTCCCGCAAATATTTTAACTGTTAACAAATGGCATGAAAGAATGTATGGACAAAATAAAATCAAGCGTAGAACACCAATAACATGACAAGATAAATGCAAATGAAAACGACACACGAATCGCACACACCACCCCTAGGGTACGCCTCACTGTTGCCTTGCCTCGAAAGGTGATCGTCGAGTAGAGGATGTCTTAGTAAGTCCTCATGATCTGGGAACCTGGCATGAGGGTAGCTTCTAAGGTGTCTTCCCATTGCTCTGGTGATCACCATGTCCCGAACATCGAATTGACCCGAACACCTCCAACGGTGGTGCTACCTACCTCTCAATGGTGGGATGGCACTACTTTAAAGGACATTTACACAGACGAATTCCTTAGGGTAGGTAGGTTCTCGTAGATACTTGCTCTAAATTTCAAAACAAAATTCAAAAATACTTTTCACACCAACACATTTTCAAAAAGCTTTCGAAAGCAATTTTTCAAACGCTCTTGAGGACCGATACAAGAGTCGAACTAAAATTTTCAAAGAAACTTTTAAAAACCCACGGTTGAAAAGCAAACAAACCATTTTGAAAACACAAATGAGCAAGTATCTAAGAGCCCATGGATAACCATGGATAGAAAGGGTGCTAACACCTTCCCTTTCTATAACCTACCTCCCGAACCGAGAGCAATCTCTTTAAGGAATTTTTCTGTGCTTTTGTCCTTTCCATTTGGAGAAAATAAAAGACGGTGGCGACTCTTGCTTCCGCGACATTTCGCGAACCAGCGTTAAACAGTCAGTTCTATTTCCACCGATCATAGAACTGGCGACTCTGCTGGGGACTTAAAACTTAAAGTGAGGTGTACCTTAGGGTTAGTTCATAACTGTGTTTTCAATTGTTTTCCTTGCTTGCTTTATTATTGTGGGTTGCTTGGGAGTTCTATAGATCCTAAACCCGGATCTGGGGGATACCTTTCTTAGAAAGTAGCAACAAGGCTGTGAGGGAACTGTGCGGGGTATACCGACATGGTTGAAACAGTCTGCTACGTTGATGTGGCACTTTGGTGTGTACCGGTAACCCTTGAGTTCAGTCAAGGAGAGTACGGGGCCTCCGCGTGGTGTCGTGAAGCATCAACAGACCTTAGGAACCTTAATTGAACTATCTTGGCCTCTTTAGGGTAGTGAGATAACTGACTTTGGTGCAGTCCGAGGTTGGTTGATACTCGATACTACACTCAATTGAGGGTTGCTTTCCTGGAATATTTCGGTCGCCAGTTCAGTGGCTAAATCGAAACGATGAACAATGAAAGCAATCCCGTGATATTGGGAACCTTAGAACCCGGTTACTTTGATTAGGACAGGTTGAACCCACCAACTTCAAGAGGGTACTACCCAGACCCCATGCTGGCCTTAAACCTTAAGGGCTTGTCTTGTGTGCCTTGTGTGCCTTACATGTTTGTCTTTGTAAATATCTGTGGTGTGTTTAATCATAGCATCATGACATCATCCAGCATCATATGCATTGACTAACCATTTCAGGGGTTCGAATTTTCATCTTTGTTCTTGTTTTGTAGGACATGGAAACTGTTCGTAGAAAGACAATTCAAATCAGTCTTGTAAGGATCCCTCCTCATCTTAAGGAACTTATATCCAGGATTCCCGAGAACTCATCATTCAGTGAAAGACATGGAAACCTCATCAGCTTGGTCAACACCAACATTGAGGAAGATATGATAAAGGTCCTGTTCCAGTTCTTTGATCCTCTGCATCATTGTTTCACCTTCTTGGACTATCAGTTGGTACCTACATTGGAGGAGTTCTCCCGGCTCCTGAAGATCCCTATCCTTGATCAGCTACCCTTCAACGGTACAGAAAAGGAACCTAAGCTTGAAGAGATTGCTAAAGCCTTGCACCTACAGTCATCTGACCTCAAGGGACATTGGGAAGTTAGAAGTGGTATCAAAGGGTTCTTAGCCAGGTCTCTGTTTGAAAAGGCCCATGAATGTTGGAACTCCCTTGACTTGCAAGCTTTTGAAGAGGTTGTGGCCCTCCTTGTCTATGGTTTGGTGTTGTTCCCTAACCCAGATCAGCTTATTGATATCAGTGCTGTCCAGATCTTTATGTCCAGGAATCCTATACCTACGTTGCTGGGGGACATCCTTCACTCATGTTACACTCGAACCATGAGAAAAAGAGGTGTCCTTATGTGTTGCACTCCTCTCCTGGGAAGGTGGTTTATTTCGCACCTTCCATAATCAGTCCTGAAGAATGAGCGGGGTTTGAGATGGTCACAACGGTTGATGACTCTTACACATGCAGATATACATTGGTGCCCTAGGTCTAGAGAAGATGTCACTATCATTGATCGTTGCGGGGAGTACCCTAATGTTCCTTTACTTGGAATCAGGGGAGGTATTACTTATAGCCCATGCCTGGCTTGGAGACAGTTTGGTTATGCTCGGAGGGATGGTCCTCATGACATGTTAGTTCCTGACATAGTTTTCGACTTCGACAACGATACTCAAGGACTTCGCCAGAGATTTATCAGAGCCTGGAGGATGCCAAGTAGGATAGATAGCAAGACACTGGGGCACAGGAACTCCATCCCGTTGGAACCTTATCTCAAGTGGGTACGCGCCCGCTCTCAGAAGTTAGTGATGCCTTATCCTCACATGCTCCCAGTAATCAAAGAACCAGTCTTGGAAGGAGAAGTGTCCTATACTATTCAGCACCCTGATATGCCCACATCCTGGGAAGAGATGCAGAAGAGCTGGATCCAGCTTAAGGAAGAACGGAATTCTCTTGAGACTAGTCTACATGCCAGTGAAAGGAAGGTCTGGGAGCTCACCCGCCTGTTGCATGAGGAGAGGAATCTCAACACTTACATAGCCCCAAAGAGGATGCGCAGCATATTTTGGGATTGATTTGATTTTTGTACTTTTGCCCATGAGGCTTTGATGTATTAAACAATGATTTCTTTAATGATAACGTGTGTTCCTTTTTGTCTACAACAAATTTGAACTTTCGAACCCTTGAATGCATTGCATAAACACATATCATTCATCATGTGCATAGCAGGTTTTTCCTCTTTTCAGGTTGCTTACAGTTCTTCGCTGTTTATTTCAGCATCATGAATTCCGACTCTGCATCAACTGAGACATCCATCAAGGCTCTTCAGGCGCAGAACGCGCAGTTTCAGGAATTAATCAAGGGTCTGGCTCAAGGCCAAGAAGAACTGAAGGCCATGCTCCTGAAAAAGGAGAAGAAGAAGAAGAGAAGAACTGTTCTGTTCAACTCGGGCCGAAGGTTTGGCAATACTCTACAGCAGGAAGAGGCTGGTTCTTCTGTTGGCAAGAGTAGTCCTCAGGCAGAAGCAAGGGTTCCTAGTCCGGTAGTCTCCGACAACGAGACTGATTTTGATGAAGAGCAGTACCCTCCTGCAGAAGACAGATACAAGCAACTGGAGGACAGGCTGAAAGCTATGGAGATTCAACAGGTACCTGGGCTAGATTTCGGAGATCTGGGTTTGTCAACTGGTGTGATTATCCCTCACAAGTTCAAAGCACCATCCTTCTCTAAGTATGACGGGGTGTCTTGTCCCAAGCTGCATCTAAGGTCCTATGTTCGGAAAATTCAGCCGTACTCTGCGGATAAGAATTTATGGATCCACTTCTTCCAGGAGAGTCTTTCAGGGACTCATCTCGAATGGTTCTATCAGCTGGATGGGACCAAAGTTCGTAACTGGGAGGAGTTGTCTACTGCTTTCTATAAGCAGTATCAATATAATGCCGACCTTGCCCCTACACGTACTCAACTCCAGGGTATGTCGTTAGGTGCAAGTGAAGGTTTTAAGGAGTACGCTCAGAAGTGGAGAGACCTGGCTGGCCGGGTGCAGCCACCTTTGACTGATCGGGAGTTGGTAGACATGTTCTTGGGGACCCTATCTGGGCCATTTTTCAACCATCTCATTGGGAATTCTTCTGCTGGGTTCACTGATTTGATTCTGACTGGAGAGAGAATTGAGGCTGGGCTGAAGTATGGAAAGATTCCGAAGGGGGCATCATCTGGTTCTGAGAAGAAACCCTTCAAGAAGGAGGCTAGTTCCGTGTACGGTTCCAGGAAATCAGAGAGACCTGAGCGCCGCCAATCTGTCAGTGCGGTAATGATTGCTAAGCCTGCTGCCGCTCCCCGGCCAACTAATCCTCAAAAGGTTGAAAGACCCCGGAGAGAGTTTACCCGGTTAAGCATGACCTTGTCGCAGATCTTGCCACAGTTGCTCTCAACCAATTTAGTGATTGTCCGAGAGGCGCCGAAGTTTCCGAATACTGCATCGCCCAAGTACAACCCGAATGCTCGTTGTGCTTACCATTCAGATAGCCCGGGGCACTCTACTGATGACTGTTGGGCATTAAGGAGTAAGGTGCAAGACCTTATCGACGCAAAGGAGATACAGTTCGAAGCGCCTGAGAGGCCAAACGTAGTTACTGCTCCTATGCCTCAGCATGGGGTAAATGCTGTTGACGAAGATGTTTATGCTGTTTCTGTGGATGATCTAGCCACTCCTCTAAAGACTGTCAAGAAGAACCTGTTGCTGGCCGGTTTATTTCCGGGTTGCAGTCAGGGTTGCTTGTTCTGTGCTGTGTCCCTATCTGGTTGTCCCTTGCTGAAATTAGGCATCCAAAACCTAATGGATAGCAAGGAAATTCTGTTTAAGAAGTCTGTTGTTCAGTTGGTTCCGGTGGAGGAAGTTTCTGTGGTGACTATCTTCAATAATCCAATCCCGGCTCTCCCGAAGAAGCCCATTCAAATCATGACCGTCGCACCTGTGGTTATCACTGTTCCGGGGCCCCTGCCCTATGTATCCGATAAAGCTATCCCCTGGAATTATGGGGCAGATGTGTATGTGAATAGGATTAAACAAGAGTCCAACGCTGGCGCCAGCATCTGTGATATCACTGGCCCAGCCAAAGTCACCCGCAGTGGCAGGCTCTTCTCGCCTGACATTGCACCGCCTGCTGCTCGAAGACCACTTCTTATAACTCCTACAAGTGTACCTATTCCTGCTGCTGATCCAATTGTTTCTCCTGCTGCCGAGTCATCCACTGCTCGGGGCAAAGGAGTTGAAGTTGAGCCTGCCCAGATGGAGGCACCTATACCTGTAACGGCTGAAGCCTCCCAACAAGAAATGGAGGAGATTCTAAAGATTATAAAGAAGAGTGACTTCAACGTTGTGGAACAGCTGGGGCACACGCCCTCTAAAATCTCCATGCTCTCTTTATTGCTGTGCTCCGAGGCCCATGCTAAGGCCCTAATCTCATTCCTCAAGACGGCCCATGTGCCACATGAGACATCTGCAGTCCAATTCACTGATTGCGTAGCAAATCTGACAGCAGACAATGGCTTGGGTTTCTCAGATGCTGACTTGACCGCGAAGGGAAGAGACCATAATGATGCTCTGCATGTCTCTATCGAATGCAGGGGCACTACCTTGGCACATGTGTTGGTGGATACTGGTTCTTCTTTGAATGTGCTGCCCAAGAAGGCTTTGGACCGTTTAGACTGTGAAGGCCTGGAATTAAAACCCAGCAATATCATCGTCAGGGCCTTTGATGGTTCAAAGAGGATGGTTCATGGAGAGGTTGACATTCCGATTCGTGTGGGCTCTCAGGTGTTTGAATCTACATTTTATGTGATGGATATCCGTCCATCTTACTCTTGTCTATTGGGTCGACCTTGGATACATAAGGCTGGGGCAGTGACCTCTACCTTGCACCAGAAGCTGAAGTACCCCGTCAGAGGGAAGATCGTCAATGTGCAGGGAGAGGAGGAGTATATGGTAAGCCACTTGAACTCCTTCAGATACATTGAGATGGATGGGGAGTTTATTGAAACCCCCTTTCAGCATTTCGAGGAGGTGCTTCCAATTACAGCAGCAGCAGAAACAGCAGCGGAAGAAAGCGTTCCTTTGAAGATGGCATCCCTAAAGGATGCCCGGGCTGTGGTTCAAAAGGGTGAATGTGCTAACTGGGGCAGGCTTCCAGACTTTACTCAGAAGACTGATAAATCTGGGCTGGGTTTTACTACAGAGGGTCAGAAAGCTATGAGGAAAGCGAAGATCGGAAGACCTCTTGTATTCATTAAAAATCCAGGAGTAAATGCTGTTGGGGAAGACAATGAAGTGGATGAAGCTGAATTCAATAGCTGGATCTACCCGACGACTGAAGGCGGATTGAACAATTGGATTGCTAAGGACCATACCCCTGTTACCTTTGTGACGCAGTAATAAATTTCTTTGTTTTGCTATTTTGTAATAAACAATAAATAAACTTTATGGCCCGGTGTCTTACCCGAGGCACCGTGGTTTCATTTGTGAGGGCATATAAATTGTCATTTCATATATCATGAATGAAAATCTTGGACGTTTTCCCGCATTGCAAATATTGTGCTCCTTTTCTGTCTTTCTTTCCTTTACATATATTTCAAAGCAGCTGTATTTACACACACACTCACTCATACAGGTTTCAATCCACTCTGGATCTCACTGATAACAACTCTGCTACTGCCAATTATGACTTCGAAAATCCGATCAACTTAGCCGAAGACGAAGGTGAAGATGATTGCGAAGTGCCTGCCGAACTTGCAAGACTGTTGCTTCAGGAAGAGAAGGCAATTCAACCCCACGAAGAGCCAGTGGAAACCATAAACCTGGGTACAGAGACAGACAGGAAAGAGGTAAAGATTGGTGCTAACCTAGAGCTCAGCGTGAAGCAACGGTTAACCAAGATGTTACATGATTATATGGAGATCTTTGCCTGGTCCTACGAAGACATGCCCGGATTGGATATCGATATTGTGGTCCATCACTTGCCAACTAAGGAAGACTGCCCTCCAGTTAAGCAAAAGGTCCGTCGGATGCGTCCAGAGATGTCCGAGAAAATTAAAGTCGAGGTTATGAAGCAGTTTGATGCCGGGTTCCTTGTAGTGACTTCTTACCCTCAGTGGGTTGCTAATGTGGTGCCGGTACCTAAAAAGGACGGTAAGGTCAGAATGTGTGTCGACTACAGGGATCTGAACAGGGCCAGCCCCAAGGATGACTTCCCTTTACCTCACATTGATGTCCTCGTGGATAATACAACTCAACACAAGGTGTTCTCTTTCATGGATGGCTTTTCAGGCTACAATCAGATCAAGATGGCACCTGAAGACATGGAAAAGACTACATTTGTTACTCAGTGGGGCACCTTCTGTTACAAGGTCATGCCATTCGGGCTAAAGAACGCTGGGGCAACCTACCAACGTGCCATGGTTGCTTTATTTCATGACATGATCCATCATGAGATAGAAGTGTATGTGGACGACATGATCGCGAGGTCCCAAACTGAGGAAGAGCACCTAGATCATCTGCAGAAGTTGTTTGACCGGTTGAAACTATACAAGCTGAGGTTGAACCCGAACAAGTGCACCTTCGGGGTAAGATCTGGGAAATTGCTAGGCTTCGTGGTCAGTGATAAAGGTATTCAAGTGGACCCTGCTAAGGTCAAAGCTATTCAAGAGATGCCAGTTCCTAAGACAGAGAAGGAAGTCAGAGGCTTTTTAGGACGCCTGAATTACATCGCTCGGTTCATCTCACACCTGACTGCTACCTGTGAGCCAATCTTCAAGCTGCTGAAGAAAGATCAGGTAGTACGTTGGAACGATGAATGTCAGGCTGCTTTCGACAGAATCAAAGAGTATCTCCAAGAACCACCTATCCTTATGCCACCGGTTGAAGGGAGACCTCTGATACTATATCTAACAGTGCTTGACAACTCAATGGGGTGTGTGCTGGGGCAGCATGACGAGTCTGGCCGAAAAGAGCATGCCATTTATTACCTTAGCAAAAAGTTTACCGACTGTGAGACCCGATACTCACTGCTCGAGAAAACTTGCTGCGCTTTGGTATGGGCTGCTCGCCGGCTGAGACAGTATATGCTGACTCACACTACCTTGTTGATCTCGAAGATGGATCCTATAAAGTACATATTCGAAAAGCCTGCTCTGTCTGGGAGAATTGCAAGATGGCAGATGATCTTGACAGAATACGACATTCAGTACACGACCCAGAAAGCCATCAAGGGAAGTGTATTGGCAGATCACTTGGCACATCAAGCTGTAGATGACTATCAGTCAATGAACTTTGAGTTTCCGGATGAAAGCATCATGATAGTGACAGATTGTGAAGTACGTGGACCGGATGAAGGACCTGAACCAGGATCCCGATGGTCTATGCACTTTGACGGAGCCTCCAATGCTTTGGGAAATGGTATCGGCGCCATAATCATATCACCTCAAGGTACTCATACTCCACTCACTGCCCGGCTGTGTTTCAACTGTACCAACAACATGGCAGAGTATGAGGCGTGCATCATGGGTCTTCAAGATGCGATTGACCTAAGGATCAAATTTCTGAGTGTCTTCGGAGATTCCGCTCTCGTGATCAATCAGATCAAAGGAGAGTGGGATACGAAACATCCGAACCTGATTCCTTACAGAGAATGTGTATTGACCCTGATCCCCCACTTCACAGAGATAACCTTTGAACACTTTCCAAGAGAAGAGAATCAGCTGGCGGACGCGTTAGCTACAATGTCTTCTATGTTTAAGGTCAAATGGGATAATGAGGCTCCCCGAATCATCATTTGGAAACTGGACGAACCGGCATACTGTTGCGATCTCGAGACTGAATTGGTAACTGAGAAGCCTTGGTACCATGAAGTGAAAAGATATCTGGAAGCTCAGGAATACCCTGAAGGTGCCTCTGTCAATGATAAGAAGTTCCTGAGAAGGTTCGCAGCCAAGTTCTTCCTTAGCAACGGCATCTTGTACAAGCGAAACCATGATTCAACCTTACTGCGTTGTGTGGATAAGACTGAAGCAGAAAGAATCATGGAAGAGCTACACGAAGGGACCTTTGGTACACATTCCAGTGGACATACAATGGCTAAGAAGATCCTTCGGGAAGGATATTACTGGTCCACCATGGAAGCTGACTGCTACCAACATTCTAGGACATGCCATAAGTGCCAGATTTATGCAGACAAGGTGCATGTTCCTCCGGTTCCCCTGAATGTTCTGACTGCGCCTTGGTCGTTCGCAATGTGGGGTATAGACATGATCGGCGATATTAAACCTACGGCTTCTAATGGACATCGCTTCATCCTGGTAGCGATTGATTATTTTACGAAGTGGGTCGAGGCAGCTTCCTACGCTACGGTAACCAAGACTGTGGTGGCACGGTTCATTCGGCATAACCTGATCTGTCGGTACGGCGTCCCTGAGAGAATTATTACAGATAACGGTACCAATCTGAATAACAAGATGATCACTGAGCTCTGCGAACAGTTCAAGATACAGCACCACAATTCTTCTCCTTACAGACCGAAGATGAATGGGGCTGTAGAAGCAGCAAATAAGAACATCAAGAAAATCGTGCAGAAGATGACAGTGACTTATAAAGATTGGCACGAGGTGTTACCGTTTGCTCTACATGGGTACCGTACCTCAGCTAGGACGTCAACCGGGGCAACTCCTTTCTCTCTGGTTTATGGCATGGAGGCAGTCTTGCCGATCGAAGTGCAAATACCCTCTCTCCGGATAATGAAGGATGCAAATCTGAACGAAGATGATTGGATCCAGACACGACTTGATCAGCTCAACCTCATTGATGAAAAGAGACTTGCTGCTATCTGTCATGGTCAGACGTATCAGAAACGGATGATCAGGGCATTTAACAAAAAGGTCAGACCACGGGAATATCAAGTTGGGGATCTGGTAATCAAGAGAATCATCCTTCCCCAGAGTGATCCAAGGGGCAAATGGACTCCTACTTACAAAGGGCCATTTGTGGTTAAGCATGTGTTCTCAGGAGGAGCAATGATATTGACCAATATGGATGGTGACGACCTTCCTCACCCCGCCAATGCAGACATAGTAAAAAGATACTACGCATGAAAAAAAGACCCGCTAGGCTGACATGCCTAGGCAAAAATTAGGGCTTCCCGTCGAACCAAAAGGGTTCGGGCAAAATGAAGGGATGAAAATGAAAAAATCTGTACACCCGGCAAGTCGAAAACCTGAAAAGGCGGCTTGGGCAAAAATGGGTATCCCGATGGACTGAAAACCCGAAAGGGCGGTCCAGGCAAAAATTAGGGATAAAGCGTAATACTATGTCTCATTGATCACTTTGCATCCAGAATCCGGTATCTACATCAAGTTCAGACGGCATCGATCAGTCAGCTTCACCTTCAACCAAGGTCATCAAGTGATGAGACGCTCGGAGTTATAAAGGCAATAGCAGAGTTGAAACCCAGTGGATCATCCATTTCACACAGCTGTTTTATTTTCTTTTGTACAAATTTGTATAAACTCTTTTGCTCGGCGGCGTTCTCTTACTAGGACGTCAGCCTCTTGTACACAAAACGCCTATTCACAGGCCATTCAAAATCAATACAAATATATTTTCAGTTAAACGTGCCAAGTGTTTTTCTTTTTCTGTTTTGTTTTGCGAAGAACGTCCAAGGTTCAATTTGTGATATATGCATTGACAATAATTTGCTAACTCATAAATATCTGCCTACGAAACAAAGGAATTAATTGCAGGTGACACTAGAAACAGGGGCAATAAAGAGTTGTCTAAACAATCCAATTGTTCTATCCTCCAAGGTACCAAGGTAGATTCAGCTAAAGAACATAACCAGATACCTTAATTCCCCAGAGAATGATTCAGCAAAACAGTGCATTCTTCTCCAGGCAGAGTTATCAAGTCTCAAGGAAATTGGGTATCCTCCAGCAGATCCCAACATTCCCCAGCAGTATACATATATTCTTAACAAGCATCCCCGGCAGTCTTGGTCTAAAGATTGTTCCCCGGCAGCATATCAACATTCAAAGGAATCGCTTCCCCGACATAGTTCAAAACTTCCCCAAGAGAATCCAATCTAGTTCCCCAGGAAATTTGGAATTCATATCCCCAAGCAGTAAGCTTATCCCTAGTAAATTATGGAAGCTTATCCTTCGCAGAGCACGAACGCGTCTCCCGACTTTATTCAAAGAGTTATTTCCTTAACAGGATATAACTGGGTTATCCTCAGCCAAAAGCCACGGAAAGATCATCGTCGACAGAATCTTCTTATCCCCAGCGAAGTCCATCAACACTTCCAACAACAAGGGTATCCCCAGCAAATTATTATCAACACTCAGCAAGGCATCCCTCTTCCCACAGAGTATCACTCCCCAGCATGGTTGCTAGAGTATTTTTCTCCCCGCTGAATCTTCCATTTTCCAAGTTTATTCCTCAACGGAGTCATCTTCTCCTACCGGTATTCTTGCAGTTATCATCCCCAGCGGAAGCAAAATCTATTCTTCAACATCAGCCCAGGATATGACGTCCCGGCACCCGTCAAGGATTTACTTTCCTAGACGAAAACATACATTCATAAAACATCACATACATCATTATAGCATGCATAGACGCATTATGTCATACAAATATCATTTAGGTTGAGAACATCATTGCTTGATCCATATCATGCATTGCATATGACTGACCTTTACCTTTCAGGAAAGATGCAGTTGAAATTCTCAATCATATTTCAAGACCTAGACCGGTTCAGTTAACCGACTCCAAAGATTTCTTATCCAGTCCCAGTCCTTCTCTAGTCCAGCTAAATCGACTCCCAACAGATTTTTCTGATGAAGACTCAGTAGAAGTTATCAGACTATAATGGTTCTCTCTCCGACGGTACATGAGATTTCCATTTTAGGTTTTTCTTTAAGATTATAATGTCCTATTGGTTCTCTCTCCGACGGTGCATGAGATTTCCATTTTAGGTTTTTCTTTGAGATTATATTGTCCTATTGGTTCTCTCTCCGACGGTGCATGAGATTTCCATTTTAGGTTTTTCTTTGAGATTATAATTTCCTATTGGTTCTCTCTCCGACGGTGCATGAGATTTCCATTTTAGGTTTTTCTTTGAGATTTAATTTTCCTATTGGTTCTCTCTCCGACGGTGCATGAGATTTCCATTTTAGGTTTTTCTTTGAGATTATAATTTCCTATGGGTTCTCTCTCCGACGGTGCATGAGATTTCCATTTTAGGTTTTTCTTTGAGATTTAATTTTCCTATTGGTTCTCTCTCCGACGGTGCATGAGATTTCCATTGTAGGTTTTTCTTTCAGATCATAATTTCTTATGGTTCCCTCTCCGACGGTGAGTGAGGTGATAATTCCATTTCCTATGGTTCCCTCTCCGACGGTGAGTGAGGTGATAATTCCTTTTCAGATGGTTCCCTCTCCGACGGTGAGTGAGGTGATAATTCCATTTCCTATGGTTCCCTCTCCGACGGTGAGTGAGGTGATAATTCCATTTCCTATGGTTCCCTCTCCGACGGTGAGTGAGGTGATAATTCCTTTTCCTATGGTTCCCTCTCCGACGGTGAGTGAGGTGATAATTCCTTTTCAGATGGTTCCCTCTCCGACGGTGAGTGAGGTGATAATTCCTTTTCAGATGGTTCCCTCTCCGACGGTGAGTGAGGTGATAATTCCTTTTCCTATGGTTCCCTCTCCGACGGTGAGTGAGGTGATAATTCCTTTTCAGGTGGTTCCCTCTCCGACGGTGAGTGAGGTGATAATTCCTTTTCAGATGGTTCCCTCTCCGACGGTGAGTGAGGTGATAATTCCTTTTCCTATGGTTCCCTCTCCGACGGTGAGTGAGGTGGTAATTCCTTTTCAGATTATAATTTCCTATGGTTCTCTCCCCGACGGTGCGTGAGATGTAATTCCCTTTCAGATTATAATTGCCTATGGTTCTCTTCCCGATCCTGCGAAGATGGTAATTCCCACCAAGATTTTCTCAGTGAGCGTTGTTGAAGTTAAAGTCACCCAAGGTTCTCTTACCATTCATGCTAAGGTAGTAACCATCCCTGGTTCATTCATCATCTTGTGAAGCTCCAGATCCAGCTCCTGTAACCAGTCAGGACACATCTATACCAAGCATCTGAAAACCAGCTCCTGCAACGTGTCAGGTACTCATTTTTCTTTTGCAGGTATGCAGGTTCTCGCTAAGGAATCTCTTACGCGATCAACATCCAGATGGCATCTATAAGCCCATCATCCTATCCAGCAACCTCTAAATGGCATCTATAAGCCCATTCCACCATCACTGCTACTATGTGAGCGCAAATTTCTGGGCACTCTAGTGTTCAATCATCTTCCACCCTCGGATTACGAAAGGCACGTCAGCCAATCTGCATCCTCAGGTCTAAGAAGATTGAACAGGGGCAACTGTTGTACCCCAAAATTTGCCCTCCCATATTCTTCAAGAAAATGCCAAGTCAAGCTTCAAAGTTCCCCAAGGGTTGCACAGTGCAAAGGTCTCCTGAACAGTCAAAACTAGGGTTTGTGTTCTGATCAAGAAAATGAAGTTTCCAAAGGTCCAATAAAGTCTCATATGCCTACAAATATGGTCAAGCATCCTCATATCAAGTTTCAAGACATTCAGCTCAAAGTTGCACAGTCAAAACCCTAAATTGCACTACAGTCAACTGCAGGGGCAAAATGGTCATTTGACAGTCAAAAGTTCAAATTTTTGGTCAACATATCATTTTGAAGCCACAAACATCATTTGATCAATGCTTGATCATGATTCTCAAAGCTTGGCTCAAAAATCATCAAAAGGCAAAAGTTTCCTTATTTGGACAGTTGAAAAAGTCAACTGAAATTGACCAGGGCATAACTTTCACATGGATTATCAGAAAAATTCCATCCAAAGCTCATTTTGAATAGAAAGACATTTAATACAACTCATATTCATACTTCAATTCCAAGAAATGCTCTCACAAAAAGTTATCAATTTCAACATTACAGGTCATTTTCAAAAGTCAACAAAAAGGGACTTTAAGTCAAAGGCCATAATTTGATATTGGTAAATCAAAATGACATGGGACCAATGGCATTGGTTAGAGGACTCAAAGACCTTTCCAAAATGTCAAGGAACATGAGAAAAGCTTAAAAATTGAGCAAGTTATGCCTTGTAGAAGTTGGGAAATTTTTGGATATTTTGAAAAGTCAACATTGATTCAAATGACCTAAAATTGCTAATGGGCCCATTTTTCTTCCACAAATCATCATCCATGGCATGTGCACGACCACTTGGCCCAAAGGGAAGTATTTCCTCATTTTTTATTTATTTATTTGAATTTTTATTTATAATAATCCATTTAAATCAAATTAAATATATGAAAAATATGTAATCTAGGTTTTATAATCTCTTTGTGCACAAAATCCACTCAATAATTCGTGTGAAATCAAATAAGGAAAGATTTGGAGTAAATTGATCATAATTGATACAAGAACACATGGAAAAGATTGAAAAAGATCCTTAAAAATCAAATTTCCAAAAACCATGAATGCATTGGATTTGTTCTACTTTTCTTGACCTAATTGATTCATACATAAGCCAGGAACACAACCCTAATGATCACACACACGCAGCTGCCCAAAAACCAGAAAATCAAACTTGGAATTTTGTCTAAAAAACTCAAAACTGCAAACTCACTTCCAGGGCGATTCAAGGCATAATACCTATCCCATTAGCTTCCTTGAGCAATATAGGACGTATTCCAATCAAAAACATCAATCCAAACGCTGTGAAACGGTATCCAGAAGTCACACTTTTTCCATTTTTTTTCATTATCGTGTTTTAACATTTACGCACATTCATGGCATTTTGATTATATATTCATGATCAGTGAAGTGTTTGCAAGCTAACCATATGCCTTAATTTGATTATCATGCGCTATAGGCAAATATACCATGTTCGTTTTTTAGGGTTGCAGGAGTTATAATTTGGGGCTTTCCACCCAAAGAAAAATTAGCCTTCAAGACCCATACCATTAGATTCAGCAGGTTTGGACGATTAGGAATCCATCATCGCGCTCAATTTATGAGCGACCTAGGCTTATTCGCTATTTTCTGGAAAGTGGCCTAAAGGAACATTCAGAAAACCGTGGCCTATCTGGTTGTATTTCATGAACGAAGAAGAAGATGACCTCGTGGCGAGAGGTGATAGGGCCGTTTGAATTTCGCGCGCAGTATCCACTAACTCTTTTGTTTTCTTTTATATTATTTGTTCGTTATTAATATATCAAACGCGTAAACTGGCACGGTTGGTGAGCATAAGGATTGGCAAGGTATGTGACCTGGGTTCGAGCCCCAGGTCTTCAAAATTCTCAACATTATTTTTCAATTGATCTTCACATGTAGTGCCCAGGTTGAAGCGCACCATACACCTTCTCCATCAAGCGTACACGCGTCCAGCTTCATCAGATCAAAGGCCCTGGATTGGAGAGCACCATACACCCTTGTCAACGCGTGTACACGCGTCCTGAAAAGTCAAAGAGGCCATCAATTTAAGTGGGCCTGGATTGCTGTCCAATACCTCCTAATTTGGGATCTGAACCCCCTTTGGTTTGCAATTCTTCCTATTTTCTTTATTATTTTTATTTTCTATTTTTTTTCTTTTAATTATTGTTTTAGTAATTAATTAATTCTTTTCACAAAAATACAAAAAAAAAACACATAAAATTCAGAAAAAGAGAAAAAAACAATAAATAATTTTTATTTTAATATTTTTATAAATAACTTTGCATGTAATTAAATTTAGTATAAATTAGGTTTTAATTTTAATTCTTTTGATAAAAACATAAAAAACATAGAATTAGGTTTAATTAACAATTTTTCATCATTTTTTTTCTCTCAAATATTTAATACTATTTATTTATTTTTATAATTAAATTTGCATTAAAATAACTTAGGGTTAATTTAGGTCAAAAGCTTCAATATTTCTTAATAAATTAAAAAATAACTAGAGTTAGGGTTTGCATCTTATTTTAATTTTAATTAATTCTTTTTCTCATTAAATTCCTAAAACACTAAAAAATACCAAAAAAATAAATTCTTTCCTTCTTTTAATTTTAATCAATTCCATGTAATTTAATTTTTGCGAAAGGGTCCAACGCCCTCGTTTTGATTTAATTTCGCATATTTATTTCTTCTTTCGTTAAATAATTATGTACCTCTCCCAAAGCCATGTAAATTACTTCTCGCATTTTTAATTCTTTATTTTCTTTCTTTATTGCTTTTCTGTCAAATCGGGTCCTGGTTAATTTTGGCGATGTGGACCCGCGCCATTTGTAATAGCTTAGAGTTTACTTTTCCCGCAAATATTTTAACTGTTAACAAATGGCATGAAAGAATGTATGGACAAAATAAAATCAAGCGTAGAACACCAATAACATGACAAGATAAATGCAAATGAAAACGACACACGAATCGCACACACCACCCCTAGGGTACGCCTCACTGTTGCCTTGCCTCGAAAGGTGATCGTCGAGTAGAGGATGTCTTAGTAAGTCCTCATGATCCGGGAACCTGGCATGAGGGTAGCTTCTAAGGTGTCTTCCCATTGCTCTGGTGATCACCATGTCCCGAACATCGAATTGACCCGAACACCTCCAACGGTGGTGCTACCTACCTCTCAATGGTGGGATGGCACTACTTTAAAGGACATTTACACAGACGAATTCCTTAGGGTAGGTAGGTTCTCGTAGATACTTGCTCTAAATTTCAAAACAAAATTCAAAAATACTTTTCACACCAACACATTTTCAAAAAGCTTTCGAAAGCAATTTTTCAAACGCTCTTGAGGACCGATACAAGAGTCGAACTGAAATTTTCAAAGAAACTTTTAAAAACCCACGGTTGAAAAGCAAACAAACCATTTTGAAAACACAAATGAGCAAGTATCTAAGAGCCCATGGATAACCATGGATAGAAAGGGTGCTAACACCTTCCCTTTCTATAACCTACCTCCCGAACCGAGACCAATCTCTTTAAGGAATTTTTCTGTGCTTTTGTCCTTTCCATTTGGAGAAAATAAAAGACGGTGGCGACTCTTGCTTCCGCGACATTTCGTGAACCAGCGTTAAACAGTCAGTTCTATTTCCACCGATCACACCTTATCAACTATAACCCTTAGCATTCTCTCTCTCTCTCTCTCTCTCTCTCTCTCTCTCTCTCTCTCTCTCTCTCTCTCACGAACAACAAACCCTTCCCTTCATCTTCTTCTCTTCCGCGATACACCCCTTCATCTTTCTCTCCCTTAAAACCCTAACCTATTACCCACCATCGCGGCGGCGTAACCCCCTCATCCTAATTGCGACCACCCAAAAAAATCACAAACAAAAATAAGAAAGAGTTGAGTTTATTACCCCCTCGCATTCTCGCTTTCTGACTTTGAGTCATCGTCTTAATCATATACTAATCCCTTTTTTCTTCTTATTCGTAGATCTCTGTGGTGTTCGAAGGTGGTTACGATGGTGCGAGTTTGAAGACGGCGGTGGTAGCGGCTAGGGAGGCTGCTTAGGGTTTCGGAAATCGAAACCCCAATTGGTGCTTCATTCTTCTTCGAGCTTCAAGGTAACCGGATTCTCTGTATTATCGTCTCTGTTTCCCCCCCCCCCCCCCTCTCCCCCCTGTATTAAATCTTTTCTTGTGTACTTATATTGTTTGGATTTAGGGTTTTTTTAATTAGAAGTTTGTTAGCGTTAAATTAGCACAGATTAGGGATTCTAGAACCAATTAGGGATTTAGACTTTGTTGATTGATTTATAATATATTTGTAATTAATTGAGTAATATATTAGATTTTATTTTACTGTAATTTTCATATGAGATTTGATTTGAATGTATGATTTGGTTAAATTCTGTATTTTTTTAGTTGTTAACTGTAACAAATTCTGGGATTTGTTTGTAGAAGATTCGATTTTGTTTAAGATTTGATTTCAACAGTGCTTGTTAGTTTGCCAAAATGTGCGTTAATTTAGGATAATTGGTACAATATCTATTTTTTAGTTTGGACTGGCATTGATTTTTCTCAATATGGGCCCTGCGCGTTAATTATTGTATATTCATCCCAGCTTATTATTTTTCTCTTTTACAGCAAAAAAAAGTTTTTAACACAACCAGACCCAAATGGCCTTTTTTCGGTAACCCAATGATGATTGTCTCAAAACAAAATACTTAACGAATTATAAAAAGTTTTAACAAACATAATGTTAAAGAAATATGTTCTCTTTTTTTAATAACAAGCCATTATATATTTAAAAAAACCTTTTTAACAGTTTAATCAAAAATATAAGAAACATTTTTATAATAACAGAAAAAGTTTTGAATATTAATAATAATTTTTCAAAATGATACAGCAGTAAAACATTAGACGGGTTGATTGCTTAATGGGCCTATAATTTGTACCCGCACCCCATCCTTGCTATCTAACAATGCAAATGGAAATGGACCAAGCGAAATGGGCTTATAAATTGTATTTTCACCCTCCCTTTTACTAACAACAATAATACTTAAGTGGACTTATACTTGCAATCTCACTTTTTCTTTACCACTTAAATGGGCTTATGTAATTAAACTTAATAATTATTTGAAGTAATTTTTATTTTTGAATCGCATGGGCCATTGACCAACATGCCTCGCGATTGGGTTTATGAGTCTTTCCGATTTAGAAATCCTCATTTTCCTGAATTTAAGTACACCCCCTAGTCTTGGATAAAGATGAGTCATCAGATACTGTTGTACCATCTTTAATTAAATATTGCTTCTATTTTAATCTTAAAAAATAAAATCGTCGGGATAGGGAAAATTTGGGGTACAACAGCTGTCCCTATTCAATTATCTTCCAATCGAATAGCGCGAGAAAACATGGGTCTTGCGCATTTTGATTAGAAGTTTATTGAATACTTGGAATACCCCAAAATTTTCCCGACAAACATAAGGTTACACTGATATAGCATAACCTTATGAGTCTTAAGGAAGTAGGCAGAGCTGATGATGTATCGCTTACCAGGGTTTGATAACGAGGCAGATGATTTTGAGCTTTAAAAGTGCAATTTTGTATGTCTTGGTTTGGTTTTGATTATTCACCCATTTGGCGGATGAATAAAATAACAATTGATGACGCATGGCTGCTTGAAGACTGAGGCCATGGGTTATGTTTTCATATCACTGCGTGAAGTCTTAGGCGATGGGCTAGATTTTTGTTTTCTTTCGAGCATCGCTGCATGAAGTCTGAGGCGATGATCTGTGTTACGGAATAAAGGAATACATTGTTGCATAAAGTCTGAGGCAATGGGTTAAGTTCATAAATTGCTGCGTGAAGTCTGAGGCGATAGGCTGGGTTTTGTATTTTTCGAGCATCGCTGCATGAAGTCTGAGGCGATGGTCGCTATTACGTAATAAAGAAACACATTGTTGCATGAAGACTTAGGCAATGGGTTAGGTTCGTAAATCGCTGCGTGAAGTCTGAGGCGATTGTCTGGATTTTGTTTTTGAGCATCGCTGCATGAAGTCTAAGGCGATAATCTGTATTACGTCGCGAGGAACCGCACTGCTGCATGATGTCTTATGCAATGGGCTGGATGAGGATAGTACATTAAGGCTTAGAGGCAACGTACCGAGTTTTGTGAATACACTGAGGCTTAGAGGCATTGTACCGAGATAGAAGAATACATTGAGGCTTAGAGGCAATGTATCGAGCTTCGTTTATTACTGCATGGAGACTTAGGTAATGGACTACTTTATTAGGAACTCGTCACTGCCTGGAGACTTAGGTGATAGGCTGAATGCGTCACGGCATGGAGACTTAGGTGACAGACTGAATCGTAGGAGAAGTGTTTTGTTGGTTTCTTTAGATAGTTAAATCGAGGGTGAGCCTGTTTGTTTGTTGTATGATACATGCGTATGATGTTTGATATTGAGATGTTTTGATGTATGAAAAATGTATGATGTTTGACGTTGATATGTAGCCCTGAATATATGTAGCCCTGAATATATGTGTATTGTATGAAAAAATGTATAGTGTATGTATGTTATGCAAAATGTACGTATGAAATATGTGTAAGATGTGTGTATGCCTTGAAATGTTATGAAGACTATTTATGGCATTCTCTCCTTTAAACCATTAACTTAGAGTTACCAATCCCTTGGCATTGTATGTTGTGTCGTTGTAGCTTTATTGAATTCGATTTTAATGCATTGAAAAAGCGTTAGCAAAATTTTGAACATTGATTTTGTATTGTGAGCGCATGCGTAGACGTATGTATTGGCATATGTGTAGATTTTTATGTTGTAAATGCAGGCGTAGGCGTGGACGCATGTGCGGACGTAGACTTTGCAGGCGTATACGTAGGCGTAGACCCGTGTATAGTCTCTTTGCAAGTGTAGGCATAGGCACAGACATGTATATGGACGTAGACTTTGTGTACGGACGAGTAGACGTAGGAGTAGATATGCATAAATTTTTGTGTTGTAAGTGCAGGCTTGGACATGTGTATAGAATTTGTATTATGGACGTAGGAGTAGCCATGTGCATGGACGTAGATGTGGATTTTCTTTCGATCATTTTCTAACCCAAAATGCCTTTTCGATGTTTTATCAAATGCTTTTATTTTGTTAATCCCCCAAAATGATTTCAAGACAATATTCACAAGTAATGATCGTAGTATTTTGTAAACAAGTCTGAGAAAAGAAAAAACGCAATTTGAAAGATGCAAAGAAAGAAAATGTTTTATTAATATGCCTCTGAATAGGCGATAGTGCAAGTTGTAATTCCTAGAAAGAGGTAATTACAGAAAGTTTTAAAACTGTAAATGGCAATAAAAATGATAATTGTTGTTGATGTTCCCCAATCTTCTTTTAATGATCCTTTATCTCCTTCGCTTCTGAGTCTTATGATTCAGATCTATCTCTCCCTTTGTGGCTTGTAGTCGCAGTTCTTAGATCGCAGTCTTTTTGTTCTTTATTTTTTTCCGAGTGATCCCTAACTTTTGTCTAGATTGCCCTTTCGGGTTTTCAATCCACCGAGATAGTTTTTTGTTATATGCCCCTAATTTTTTCCTGGATCACCCTTTAGGGTTTTTGATACACCGGGACGCTCCTTTTTTCCTAAGTCTTCCTTTTAGGGTTCGAGCTTAGCGAGCTTTTTATACATGGAATTTTTTGATTGCGTCCGAGTTTGTCGGATGTGGTAGTTCTTCCCCATCCATTATTGTGAAGATAAGACCGCCTCCGGAGAATGTTGTTTTGACTACGTATGGACCTTCGTAGTTGGGTGTCCATTTACCACATGCGTTGAGGCAAGGTAGCAGAATCTTCTGGAGTAATAGACCATATTGTGGTTCATCTTGTGCAATACACTTTTACTCAAAGAATTTTGAGGCTAATTTTTGTAGAGTTTGCTTGTCGATGCTAGAGGAATTTTCTGGATGTTCTTGTTTTCTAGGTACTTCTTGATGTCGTAAAACCAAGGCTTGTTATCTTGTCATTTCTTAATAGCAAGGCAATGTGCGGGCTCTTCAAAATGTCTGTTTGTGATGTGCGGTTCGTGGTTTTACCAAGTTACATAGATGATATAGTTTCCAGAGCGTCTGCCATTTGATTTTCTTCTTATGGGGTATGACTGAAAGTGATCTTTGTGAATTCCGCAGTCAGTTTAAAAACATGATCCCAATATGGAATCAGTTTTGGATATTTAGTATCACATTCGCGATTGACCTGGCATATGGGTTGTGAGAATTCTTTGGAGGAGTCAAAATTGCCCCTATATCGTGCCCTAATGCATTTGAAGCCCCGTCGAACATGAGTGTCCAACGTGCCCCTGGCTCAGGTTCTTTGTCAAGTCCTGGTATTTCGTAGTTGCTTATTTTTATAGCAATGTATGTATCTAAACTTAGGTATATAATTTCTGCTTCTAATATCTTTTTCACCTCCCTTTTGACTGGATCAATTATGATGGGATTTATTCTTCTTTGATGCTCTCCAGAGGTCTTACAATCCTCCTCTAGCAAAATGCGGTGCATACATATAGAGGGACTTATTCTCTTTAGATCTGAGATGTTATAGCCCAATGTTGTCAGATACTTCCTTAAGACATGTAGTAGCTTTTCATTTTCTATATTTCCTAAGTCATCATTGAATATTACTAGTCTTTCATGCTCGGTATCTAGAAATTCATACCTTGGGTTTTTGGGCAGTGTTTTAAGTTTTGTAGAAGGTTTCTTTGGGCTTGGCATTTGATCAGGTGTTAGTGCTAGATATTCCCTCAAACTGTCATCTACGTATGGCTCATGCCAATTATCGTCTTCAAATATAGGAGGTTGTGATACGGTGGCAAAACCGATTATTATATTGGTTTTGCATTTGTATTCGTAAATGTTGTGGTAAGCAAGAGTCACCACCGACTTTTCTTTTATCCAACAAAGGAAAGGGTGAAAAGAACAGAAAAAGACCTTTAGAGAGTTTTTTGAGTAAGGGGGATAGATTATGGAAAGGTAAGGTGTTAGCTCCCTTTCCATCCATAGTTTTCTACGGGCTCTTAGATGCTTAGCTCATTTTTTGAAATACCTTGTGCTTTTGTGTGTTTTTTAAAAGTATTTTTGAAAATGCCTTAGTGCGGAGATAAAGCATTTTTGAAAATGTTTTTGAAATGTTTTGTGTAAGTGTAAAAAGTTTTTCTTTTAGCATAGATCTAGGAACTATCTACTTTTACTTGAAAGGTTCGTTCTTTTCCTCCTTTCCTTTAGACAGTGTTATCCTATTATTAGTGAGTAGGTAACTCTATCGTTGGATGTATGAGGGACACTCGAAGGGACGATTTATAGTCACAAAGGCAACTTGGCAAGAAGTTTTAGTAACTACCCTAGGGTTATAAGATCATTTTTTACCGAGGCAACGTCGAGATTGTCATCGAGGGACTTATGATCTTTTGAACCGAAGGGTAGCCCCTAAAATCTCTCACGTTTCGAGAGTTGTGACTATTTCCGAAGGCAGCCGAAGTGGGGATACTCTAGAGGTGTATATGTGCAAGTGTGCTTGTTTCAGTTATTTGTCTTTGAATTTAAGTTTTACTAACGTTTAATTTTATTCTTGCCATACAATCTTAGTAGTCTAGCAGTTAATATGTACAGGAATAAAATGCGGGAATTGTAAATTCTACGCTATTACAAAGCTTCGAGAAGGGGATTATTACATGTCCAAACTTTGGGGAATAAAGAAAACAGTAAACTAAAAGTCCTAATTAACTCTATTACATCCCAGTAGGAAATTACACAAATATGAAAATAAAATGCGAAAAGTAATAACACGCACGAATTGGGAATACGTATAAAAATCCTAAGGTATAAAAATCTTTTTGTTTTTTTTATTCTATTTAAGAAAATGTTTAAATAAGAATTAGATTAATTAACCTAAATCTAGATTTAAAGAAAAATTAAAACTAATTAAGAGGAGTTAATTCTAATTTTTTTTGTATTTTTATTATGAATAGAAAATAAATTAAAATGGATTAAATCTTAGGTCTAATTAATTTTAATTAAGAAAAGAGGTTAAAATAATTAATAATTAATTTACAAAATTAATTTAATGAAAAAAACCCAAGACTATATTTTTGTTACTTTTTCTGATTTTTATATTATTATAGAAAAATGATTAAAATAAATAAACAATAAAACAAATAAATAAATAAATAAATATGAAAATGGGCCTCACACAATCAGCAATGGGGGGGTATGAATTGCAAAACTAGATCCAGGCCCATTTCACCAGCGCTGGATCTAGTGAGGGCAACCTTATGAGGGTGCAACATGAGCCCATGGGTTTGGCGTCTTGGATTAGATCTGTACAGATCTAATGGTGGGAAATGAAAAGTGTATGGTAGGCATGCTGAGGAGTGTTGTGTTGGATCTGCAAGTGTTATATTAGAAAAATAAAACTGCAAGACCTGGGTATCGAACCCAGGTCCTTCCCTTCATATGCGTCCCCTCCTACCAACTGAGCCAACTCATCAATCGTTTGTATAAACAACAAAACAACAAAATATATGAAACAAAGTCAAAAATATATTTGAAAATAAAAAGCGTACGTGCTGACTGAAGAGACCAATAGGGGAGAGACGCGTATGCTGCCGAAGTCAACCTACCAGAGTCAACTCTTCGGTTGTCTTCTCTGGTGGGCTCAAATGCTGATCTGCAAAAATAGAAAAAGTCAAGGGATTAAACCTAACCTACCCCCCTTAAAATCTTCCCCTGATTCCAAATCCATAACAACTTTGGCCTGAATCATCCTAGATTAGGAGTTGTGAAGCTTTCCGTTTGTGGTGCCCTAACAATGGCATCACACGATTCAGGCCTCAAAACCCCCGTGATAAGCATCACACCTGCTCTAATAAACATGCTAAACACAAATAAAACCATCAAAATTATCAATACTACATAAAATCACAGTTTCAAATGTGGCAAACCTTGCTTGACCGATGATGCACGATCCGGCTATTTGAGGATGCTATGATCTTTGAAAATGGCAGGGATAGACTCCTGATATGTTTTAAATCCATGATCATATATTTGAAAAAATACCAAAAATGAGATTTCATGCCATTTCCAACTTTGAGTGTATCTGGTCATATTTGCACGAAATCTTGGGCTTCAAGACAAGTCAAAACACCAGCCTAATGGCCAAGGCCCATCTCTAAACATTTTGTACAATTTATCTTATATTTATTTGACATAAATCAAAATAAATATGAAAAAAATAGATAAAAATTGTAAGGCAATGCAAAAATGATATTAGAGGTCCCTTATAAGGTCATGATAATGTTTAAACCTCAAAACGTTAGGCCATTGACCCAAAAATTCAAATTTTCCCAATGCACTATCTTTGAATTTTCTCAAATTTTCCCAACTTAGAAAACCCATAACTTGCTCAATTTTAATCTCATGATGATGATCTTGGACTTTTTGAAAATCCTAAGATGTCTGCTTCAATCCCTCTTTTGATAAATTTTGAATTTGAAGAATTTATCTTAATGTAAATGGTCTTGACAAAAAGTGTCTTTTGTTGACTTTCTTAAAATGACTTGTAATGTATGAGCTTGTATCTTTCAAATAGTGCATTTCTTGAACTTGAGGGAAAAAGAGAAGTTGTAGAGAATTGTACTATATTCAAAATGATCTTTGGTTGGGGAAAATGGATAAAGTATGTGAATGTTATGCCTGGTCAAAGTTCAGTTGACTTTTCTTATAGAAACCCTAATTTAACAATTCTTAACTTTTGATAGATTATGAGCATTTCTTGAGGAATCATGATTAAACCTTGATCAAATGATGGATATCATTTCAAAATGTTGATGTTGACCAAAAACCTTGAAGTTTGACTGTATATAGGCCACAATTAACCTTTGACCTGGTATAGTTGATTTTCAAACATTTGAGCAATTGATTGAGCAAACTTGTAGTGTAAGGCATGAAATTTGTCATGGACATTCTTGGAGACATATTAGGGACCATGTAAATAACTTGAGTTCTTTGTAACCCAAAATTATTTGTGAAAATTGAAACCCTAGCTAGAGGTTCATTACTTAGGAGGAGAATTTGTCTGGTCAATTATTGGTCATCCTTTAGAAATTGGGAACCTCAATGAGCATGTCTGGAGTAAAATGGGAGGGAAAATTTTGGGGTACAACAGCTGCCCCTGTTCAATCTTCTTAATCCTGAATATTTAGATTGGCTTGTTTTCCTTTCGTGATCTAAAGGTGGAAGATAATTGGACACTAGAGTGCCCAGAAATTTGCACTCGATGATGTGTTGGTTGATGATATCGGGAATGGGCTTATAGATGCCATTTGGATAAGATGATAGAGAGTCGTCGGAGATGGGCTTAAAGATGCCATCCAAATTAGATGCTAATTTTATAAGAGGTCTCTTTGTGGGATTTCTTGTTCCTGTCGTCTGAGAAGGATTCCGCTGGGGAATGTTGATTTCTGTTGTTCTCTTGCTTGAGGAAAACTCTGTGGGGAATAGAGTCTAGGAACTTCAGTTGTCCAAGGCTTTACTGAGGAATTATCTCTGGAAAAGTTTGTTGTTTTCTGGTTGAAATCCAGGCTTCACAGTAATTTTCTAGGGAGAATGAAATTAAATGTTGTCTGGAAATGTATTAGAAAGAGCCTGTGTAGGGCTATTTCAGGATGAGTCTGTGTTAGACTTCGTTTGGAGATATATAAGAAGGAGCCTGTGTGGGGCTTCTTCAGGATGATTCTGTGTGAGACTACATCTGGATGATGAGAAAGAACTCGTGTAAGATTGCTTCAGGATGAGTCCGTGTTAGACTGCATATAGAGATCATGAGAAGGAACCCGCGTAATATTGCTTCATCTAGTCGTGTAGATAGTTTTCGTGCCTAGTTCCAGGTACTAATCTACAATAGATCGTTCACAGATAGTTGTCCTGTCTTATTTAAGGTATTAATGTAGAACTTGTTTTTGTCAGTCATTGAGATAGTTGTCTTGTCTGGTTTCAGGTATTAATCTCTAACCTCAGAGAAAGAAAGATAGTTTTCCCGACTTGTTTCGGGTATTAAACTTCAATCTGTTTATGTAGATAGTTGTCATGTCTGGTTCCAAGTATTAATCTCTAACCTCAGAGAAAGAAAGATAGTTTTCCCGGCTTGTTTCGGGTATTAAACTTCAATATGTTTATGTAGATAGTTGTCCTGTCTGGTTCCAGGTATTAATCTATAATCGACCGTTCACAGATAGTTGCCCCATCTTGTTTCAGGTATTAATCTGGAACTTGCTTTTGTTTTCCCAGCTTATTTCGGATATTAATCTTCAATCTGTTTATGTAGATAGTTGTCTTGTCTAGTTTCAGGAATTAATCTGGAACTTACTTTTGTTGGTCGTTGAGATAGTTGCCCTGGCTTGTTTCAGGAATTAATCTCTGACCTAAGAGAAAGAAAAATAGTTTCCCCGTCTTGTTTCGGGAGTTAATCTTCAATCTTCTCATGTAGATAGTTGTCCTGTCTTGTTTCAGGTATTAATCTACAATATGTTGTCCACAGATAGTTGTCCTATCTTGTTTCAGGTATTAATCTGGAACTTGTTTTTTGTTGGTTGTTGAGATAGTTACCCTGTCTGCTTTCAGGAATTAATCTTTAACCTGGTCTTGTAGATAGTCGCCCCGTCTTGTTTCAGGAATTAATCTACAATTAGTTATTCTCATATAGTTGTCTTGTCTTGTTTCAGGTATTAATCTGGAACTATTGAAAATTGATGATGATATTTGTCTGCTTGCTAACTTTCTTGAAAAGGTAAAGAATTAGTTGTATGCAATATCATGATGCATGAAGTGAATTAGGTGATGATGTTCTCAAAATAAATGAGATTGTGATATATGAATTTGTGATGCATATGCTATGACATTTGTAAAATGATGTATGAATGCAATGTATAAATGTATCAGTTTTTCTATTGCAGTATTATTGAACTAGGGAAAATAAATCCCTGATTATTACTGGTGATGAAGAATGTAAGTCTTCAAATTTTGTTAAAGTTGAAATGCTGGGAGATGGATTTCCGTTGTTTAGAGAAATAAAATCTATTGGGGAAGGGAAACTCCATAAAGCGCTTGGGGATTCTCATAATGACATTCGTCTCTGGATCGTATCTGAATTGTATTTGAAACATGTATTGAATGAGTGTCAGAATGACATCCGTATTTGGAGCGTCTCTAAACTGTATCTGAAAAATGTGTTGAATGAGTGTCAGAGTGACGTCCGTCTCTGGATCGCATCTGAACTGTATTTGAAACATGTATTGAATGAATGTTAGAATGACATTCGTATTTGGAGTGTATCTGGACTGTATCTAGAAGAGAATCTGGAATAAGTGTCAGAATATCATATGTCTCTAGATCGTGTCTGGATTGTATCTAGAAGAGAATCTGGAATAAGTGTTAGAATGTCACTCGTCTCTGGATCGTATTTGGACTGTATTTAGAAGAGAATTTGGAATAAGTCTCTGAATGTCATCCGTCTCTGGATCGTATCTGGACTATATCTAGAAGAGAATTTGGATTAAGTCTCAGAATGTCATCCACCTCTGGATCGTATTTGGGCTGTATTTGAAACATGTATTGAATGAGTGTCAGAATGACACCCGTCTCTGGATCGTATCTGAACTGTATTTGAAACATGTATTGAATGAGTGTCAGAATCACACCCGTCTCTGGATCGTATATGTACTGTATCTAGAAGAGAACCTGGAATAAGTCTCAGAATGTCATTTGTCTCTGGATCGTATCTGGACTGTATCTAGAAGAGAATTTGGAATAAGTGTCAGAATGTCATCTGTCTCTGGATCGTATCTGGACTATATCCGTTTGGGAACCGGCCTTTGACAAGTGTTGGGTAATTTTGAGGAGTTAAATCATGGAATGATGTCGGGTAAATAAAACCTATTGGGGAAATAAAACCTGGTGATGGAGGAATGAGCTCTGTTGGAGAGAAGTAGTCTGCAGGGGCTTTTATAGTTTTGAAAACTTAGCTGGAGAGAGAAATTCCCTTGGACAGTAGTGTTGAAACTCCATAGGTTGGTGATATGGCCAGGAAGATGTTTGCTTAATCGCATATGGCCCTTTGCTGGAAATAATGTTCAATGCCCCAAGTGATTCAAACGAAGGTTTGTCCCTGGCTATTTGGAACTTTTGAGAGATTCCTCGAATCTTGACTCGACTACCCCCAGACCATGTCATGTCTCTTGATTATGAAAGGGTTGTTATTGGACATGTCTTTCCATCTGAGGTGATTTTGTTTATTGAGAGGATTTTCGTTCATTGAATATTTGTCGTGCGAATTTCTCTGTTGTTGAACAATTAGTCATATGCAAACAATGGTATTAAAAATGCAAAGCGTATGTCTGTCTTGAAGTTTTTGAAAATTTATTTTTTAGTAAAACAAAATTTGCAAGAATGTGATATCAACTCAGGATTTATAGCAAAACTTTACAAGAGTCGGGATACCTTTTTGTAACAATATGCTTTCAAACTAACCCACGCTTCAGCTAGGACTTTTAAGGGTTGTAATGTGGCCTGATTCACGGTTTAAGAAACAAAGGATAAAGGCCCAAACTTTATTTGTACCCTACCCTTTCTTCGTGATGTTCTTCAGTCTTATACTCAGTTAATTGTGCGTTTAAATCCCGATTGAGTTTGGAATTTTTGCCCTGATATTTCGGTGATAGTTAGGATACTGAAAGTTTATTTGAGAAGGCTGTCATCATTTTTTTGTAATATTTTTTTTTGAGGATTCATAGTGACCTCTTTTTTTGATTTTATTATCCCTACCTTTTGCCTGAATTGTTTCTTTTATGATTACAGTCAGCGGGATGCCCCAGTTTTTTTCTTAAGTCCCCTTCATAAGTTTTGACTTAGCGGGCTTTTTTTATAGATAATGACTGCTTGTTTTGATGATTATGCGAAACCATCACCATATTTTGTTTTGGAAGGGCATCCTCGACACCAGTCGTCGTGTACGAAGAGAAAGCTTGCGATTGAATGCACCTTTGAATTAACTAAGAAACTACTCTGCCCCGGGTTATAATTAAGGGTTTCAATTTGCATGAAAAAGAGAACTCATACTTCTTAGGCTCAAAGGGGTTGACTAGGGATTATCTTCCTTATAACTCCACTTTCTAGGATTTGAAACAACGCTTGTACATCTTCATCAAGGTCTATTCAAAAGCTTATTGTAGAGATTATGGTATCATTTTCGTCATCCTTCCTCTTGAAATTCTGGCAGAAGATACTTAATGTCACAGTGAATATTATGACACCGTATCTGATACACTTCAAGACAGTAAATTTAAAAGCAGTAAAGAACACAGTCAATTGTTTACCCAGTTCAGTGTGTAACAACACCTACTCTGGGGGCTACCAAGCCAGGGAGGAAATTCACTATAAGAGATATTAATTCAGGAATAAACCAACCAGTTTATCTCTTTCACTTAAGACCTACCCAATGCAACTTCAATCTATGTTCAACTTAAACCTGAGTTCCTACTCACTCCTCCTCAATCACAACAGTGATACTAAACAATTGATTAATGAAATTATGAAGACACTCTTCAGTACATACACTTGATTTTGCTTCACAGCTTTAATCAAGTGACAATCACTCGTGCTTCAAAGCTTTGAGTGATACACAACCCTAACTTGACTTTGCTTCAAAGCTTTAATCAAGTGACACAAACACTTGTGCTTTAAAGCTTTGAGTGATACACAACCCTTACAATCAAATCCTACTCCAAGTCACTTATCACAATGATAATTGCTTGGCTCACAGTAGTTACAACTATACAATCTCTTATTGATCTTCTGTCAAAAGTATGCTTTACCAACAATCTTCATGAGGAATATATAGGCAGGTTATTCTTCAGTTAGGGCTTCCACGAAAATAGCTAGGGTTAATTCGAGTTAACCTCAAGACTTGGTCTTAGGTTTTCAACAACCAGATTAGGGTTAAGCAGGGTTAACCTAATGTCCACGTGAGTATCTGATCTGGACTGTATAAACCTGATTCCTGAAAATTCTCAGTAATAACAAATCTGCACAAATGTTAGATCAGTACAGGATGTCTTAACATTGCTTATGACAACAAGAATCTTGTTCACTGATTTTGGTAGAATGCAATAAATATGATCATTGCTTAATGATCATGCTAAACACTCATATTGAGTAGCTCCTGTATGACATTCTTTTTCTGCAAAATGTACCTTTTATCCCAAAATGTTATGACATTCACAAAACTGGTTTTACCAAAAAAAATGCCAACAACCCAACACTTACAAACTCCCCCTTTGGCAAATTTTTGGCTAAAACCCCTAAGCAATCAGAGATTAGAATGCAACATAATTTTTTAATAACATCTACCAAGTCTAATTCTACCAAAATTATCACAAAATCTTCTCCCCCTTTTTAGCCATAAAGAGGCCAAAGATACTTGTACTTTTAAGTTATACAGTCATCCAAAAGGAATTTAAAAAAACAGAAATAATAAAAGGTCATTTGGCAGCAACAGGTTCCAGCAGCAAACTTTTCAACAACACTGATCTTCAGGCACTGTCATCTTCTGAGGTAGCACTATCTTCAGCATTATGCTGGTCTTCATCAACATCCTCTTCCCTTCTTTGTCCTTCATTCTCCTCCTGTTCTAGTCTAGTAATCAGGTCCTCAAGAGTCCTTTTTCTTGTATCAAGCTCTCTGCAGGTTTCTTTTAGCACAGCTATAACATCAGTTTTCTTGGAATGATATTTGACAGTTGATGTCTCAGCAGATGTCATAACAATGTCAGGGACATATGTTCCCTGAAATAGATTATAGTGAAAACCAAGAGCAGGGGCTCTTTTGCATATAGAGTCTTTTTCAACTAGAATATTAGGATACTGAGCAATGATTATACCACACGGGAGAGAAGGAAAAGCAATAGGGCCTTCCAGCATGTTTCAATGTTTGATCAAAGATGTACTTGCCATAATCAAAGTTTGTCCTGGTTCCAACAGCATAGATAAATATTCCCAAACCTGTGGAGATGGTGGATTTATGGTTGGTGGGAACCCAGTTAGCTGCACCAATTTTGTGCAGTATGGAAAACTTCATGCTTAGCTTGCTTGCATTTAGCTTCCCTTTCAAGGGCCAGCTCTTGACTTGCTTTGCAGTGATGGTTTGACAAACTTGGTTGTCAGTAACTTCAAGCTCAGGACAAGCATCATCAGGTCTTCCTAGGAATTTGTTTATTTTAGAAGGAGAGAAATTTACCTTCCTTCCTCTCACATACGCACTCTTAAAATCAGCTGACTTTCCATCAGCAAAACCATCAGCTAAATTTACTATGAATTATTTGACAAGAATCTCATAGCAGTTGGTAAACTTTACCACAGTTTTCATTAGACCAACAGTCTTGATTAGATCCATGATTTCATTACATTCAATAGCACTGTTGTTCAGCTCTCTCTCCAAGGCAATCCTTTTCAGAAATACATACTTCCACCTGTTTGCATTTTCTGGATGGTGAAAGGAGATGTTGTCAATGGCAACTTTAGGGACTTTAGGCATTTTGCTCGAAGAGAGTTTCTTCCTGAGAGGAATGTCTGGAACATTGCTCTCAACATCAAACTCAAATTCTGATTCCTCATCAGATTCAGAGGGTTCAGGGTCCTTCCTTTTCTTGGCTATTGGTTGTCTCAAAGGTTTTGAGATACTACCAACAGGTACTCTAGTTTTCACCTTCCCCTTCCCTTTTGACAATCCAGCTTTTCGATCCTTCTCAGCTTCTACTCTAGTCTTGATCTCAGACCTGGTTTTCTTATGAACAACTTCAGTAGCCTTCTCTTTGGAGGGGCTTATGGAAGCATCCTGCTTTTCTTTTCTGCTCATAGTCCTTCTAGCTATGCTAGGGTTGATATTAGAAATTAAATCATTGTCAGAGTATTCTTCATCAACATCAATAACCGGGGGTTCAACAGCCTTGTCAATAGGGTTCTAGTGATCATCATGTTTTTCTGGAGATTTCCTAATGTTGTCATCAGGTGTCTCAACATTTTGAGTGACATCTGGATCCATTTCTACATTAGGACTAGCAGTTTCTTGGTTCAAAGGTACAGAAATTCCAGGTACAGAGTGATTCTCATTAAGAATCCTAGTGACTAGTCTAGCAATAGCTTGACTAACATAAGCATAACCTTCCCTATTTGCTATTTCTGGAGGAACAGAAGATGATGGTTGATAAGATTTACCAGATGGAGAGGCTTGTGATCTTCTTGCATGTCTGGTTCGCAGCTTCTTGACCTTAGTGGGATCAGCTTCCAGTTCATGAAGAGGGGTTATCTCAAGAACATCAGTATCCATGCAGTTTGTGATTGCCTAAGGTTCGCTGTCAGAGGATGTGGAAGAAGCAGTCGCCTTTGAAGAGGATGATGACATGGATTGATGAGACATTTTGAGTGATTTAGAAAACAAGTAACTGCGAGAATGAAATCTTCGTTTGAGAGAATGGAGATTGTTGCAGAAACGCGAGAGGAGGGAGAAATATGATTGTCTATTCAACTTCTTAAAATTTTGGAAAGAAATAGGGAAACAGATGATTAGCCCAATCAGAATAGACTTAACTAAAATATCTCTATCATCCCTTGTTTTAAGCAAAATTAATTTCTACATCTCTTCATATTGGCAAATACCCAGCTTGCCCCTCAAATTTTCAAATTGACTAGCATCAAGTGCCTTGGTAAAAATGCCAGCCAGTTGTAGTTCAGTGGCAACATGTTCCAGTTTAATCACCTTTTCTTCCACAAGTTCTCTGATGAAGTGATGTCTAATATCAATATGCTTGGTCCTGCTGTGCTGTATAGGATTCTTGGAAATGTTGATAGTACTCAAATTGTCACAGTACAATGTCATTACATCTTGTGTGACATTATACTCAGTAAGCATCTGTTTCATCCAGATCATTTGAGAACAGCTGCTACCAGCTGCTATGTATTCAGCTTCAGCAATAGATAGAGACACATAGTTTCGTTTCTTGCTGAACCAAGAGACAAGATTATTTCCCAAAAAGAAGCATCCTCCAGAGGTGCTCTTTCTATCATCAGCACTTCCAGCCCAATCAGCATCACAGTAACCAGACAGAATTGGTTCACATCCATGAGAGTACAGCAAGCCATAGTTGTAAGTTCTACTCACATACTTCAGAATTCTTTTCACTTGGTTGATGTGACTTACTTTCGGTTCAACCTGGTATCTTGCACATACTCCAACTGCAAAAGCAATGTCAGGTCTGCTGGCTGTTAAGTATAGCAGACTTCCTATCATGCTTCTGTACAAGCTTTGATCCACATTAGCCCCACTTGAGTCTTTGGACAACTTTAAATGAGTAGGTGCAGGAATCCTTTTGTGACTGGCATTCTCCATTCCAAACTTCTTGACAATATTCTTTGCATACTTGCTTTGAGACAGAAAAATTGAGTCTTCCATCTGTGTGACTTGTAGTCCAAGAAAGTAGGTCAATTCTCCCATGAGGCTCATTTCAAATTCAGCTTGCATTTGGTCAGCAAAATGTTTAACCATTTTATCTGACATTCCTCCAAACACTATGTCATCAACATAAATTTGAGCCACCATTATCTTTCCTCCTTCATTTTTGACAAAAAGGGTTTTATCCAAGCCTCCTTTCCTGTATCCTTTGTCAGTGAGGAATTTTGTCAATCTGTCATACCAGGCTCTAGGAACTTGTTTCAGGCCATATAGAGCTTTCCTCAATTGGTAGACATGATCAGGACAATTTGGATCCACAAATCCTTTAGGCTGTTCCACATATACTTCCTCATTTAAGTACCCATTTAAGAAGGCACTCTTTACATCCATCTGAAATAGCTTAAACTTAAGGAGACAAGCAACTCCCAAAAGAAGTCTGATTGACTCCAGTCTGGCTACAGGAGCAAAAGTTTCATCAAAATCAACCCCTTCAACTTGAGTGTAGCCTTGAGCAACAAGCCTTGCCTTATTCCTGGTGACAACTCCTTCAACATCTGATTTGTTCTTGTAGATCCATTTTGTGCCAATAATGTTTGTTCCTTCTGGTCTAGGAACTAACTCCCATACTTCATGTTGCTTGAATTGGTTTAATTCATCTTGCATTTCTCTAATCCAGTATTCATCAGTCAAAGCCTCCTTAACATTTTTTGGTTCAATCTTAGAGACAAAGCAAGAGTTTGAGATAATTTCTCTAGATCTTGTAATGACTCCACTGTTTGGGTCTCCTATGATGAGTTCCTTAGGATGATCTTTCTGAATTCTGATGGAAGGATCTTTGTTAGCTTCCTTTGATTCAGATTCTGATGAAGTAGTTTTAGGTAGATCATCCCTTTTAGACACTTGAGTTGAAGTCTCAAAGAATGTCTCAACATCATATGGGACATCTGTTTCCTCATGATAATCATCAACTATGACATTTATAGATTCCATCATAGCTTTGGTCCTGGAATTGAATACCCTATATGCTCTGCTGTTGGTAGAGTATCCTAGGAATATTCCTTCATCACTTTTAGGATCCATCTTTCTCCTTTGTTCACGATCTGTCAGAATATAGCATTTGCTTCCAAAGACATTGAAGTACTTTACTGTAGGCTTTCTTCCTTTCCATAGTTCATAAATGGTGGATGATTTTCCCTTTCTCAAGGTGACCCTGTTATGGACATAACAGGCTGTATTCATAGCTTCAACCCAAAAATGAATAGGAAGTCCTTTGGCATGTATCATTGCTCTGGCAGATTCCTGTATAGTCCTGTTTTTCCTTTCCACAACTCCATTTTGTTGAGGGGTTATGGGTGAAGAGAATTCATGATTGATTCCTTCTGAGGAACAGAACTCATCAAACTTACTATTTTCAAACTCCTTGCCATGATCACTTTTGATTCTAACAATGCATCCTTCTTTTTCTCTTTGAATTCTTTTGCACAGTTCCTTAAATACATCAAATACATCAGACTTTTCCCTAATGAAGTTAATCCAGGTGAATCTGGAAAAATCATCCACAACAACATACACATATCTCTTTCCTCCAAGGCTTTCCACCTGCATTGGACCCATCAGATCCATATGTAGGAGTTCTAGCACCTTAGAGGTGGTCCGATGTCTTGTCTTTGGATGTGACATTCTAGTTTGCTTTCTAACCTGACATTCACCACAGACTCTCCCTTCATCAATTTGAAGCCTTGGAATCCCTCTGACTGCCTCCATGGATATGATCTTTTTCATCCCTCTTAGATGTAAATGACCAATTTTTTGGTGCCACAATTTCACTTCCTTTTCTTCTTTGGCTATAGAGCACACAGGAGAATAATTAGTGTTCTCAGACTCCCATAAGTAACAGTTGTCTTTTGATCTGACTCCTCTCATTACAACTTCTTGTTTTTTATTTGTTACAAGACATTCAGACTTACCATGAATCCTAGATCACATAATTGACTGATACTTATGAGATTAGCAGTCAAGCCTTTTACCAGAAATACTTCATTTAGGTTTGGAACTCCTGGGCAGTCCAAGTTTCCAACTCCTTTGATTTCTCCTCTAGCACCATCTCCAAAAGTTACATAACTAGTAGTATGAGGTTTAACATTATTCAGAAGATTCTTGATTCCAGTCATGTGTTTAGAGCATCCACTGTCAAAGTACCAGTCTTCCTTTGCAGAGACTCTAAGGGAGGTGTGAGCTATCAGGGCTGCAGACTTTTTCTTCCACTGTTGAGTATATGGTGCCTTGTTAGACTTAGGTTTGACAGCTGGGATCTGATTAGGATATCCAAACAATCTGAAGCAGAATGGCTTTATGTGACCAAACCTTCCACAATGATGACATCTCCATCTTTGATACTTTTTCTTCATATTTCTCTGTTCTCGATGTTGAGTGCTATGTTGTGACATATGCTTTGACATTTGTTTATCAGGTATGATCTTCTTCTTTTCTACAGTAGATTTCTTTGCTGCCACAAATCCTAGACCAGACTTGTTTCCCACATTTTGTCCAGCCTGAAGGATTTCTTCTAATTTATCAGTTCCATTTGTCAGCATCTTGACAGACTTGGTCATCTGATCAAGTTTTAAGTTTAGCATTTGAACTTCACTTTCGAGATGACTTATAGTATCAGGGTCTGCCTTCTTCTCAGCTTCCAACTTTACTATGAGTTTTTTTTGTCTCTCATTTTGCTAACAGACTTCAGCACTTCTGATACATAGCTTCTTGTAGGAGTCAGCCAGTTCTTCAAATGTCACTTCCTCATCACTAGAGTCACTATCAGAGTTACAAATACCAGCTAGTGCAGTAACTAGTTTGGCAGATTCTTCTTCAGAATTACTTTCTGAGTCACAATCAGACAAAGTAACAGATATTCCTTTCTTTTGTTTCTTAAGAAAGGTAGGACATTCAGCTCGAATTTGCCCATATCCTTCACATCCATGGCATTGGATTCCTTTTCTTTGATTTCCCTTTTCTTCAGACTTTGGTCTTCTGTTGGAGTCATAAGATCTGTTAATGTCAGAGGGAATGTTCTTGATATTTGACCTTGACTTTGGGCCCATTCTCTTGATGAGTTTGTTGAACTGCCTTCCAAGCATGGCTATAGCTTCTGAAATATTCTCTTCATCATCCTCCTTGTTTTCATCTTCAGTATTAGATACAAGTGTTATGCTCTTGTTTTTCTTGTCAACATTGTCACTGATCCCCATCTCAAAAGTCTGAAGTGACCCAATGAGTTCATCAACCTTCAAGTTGCAGATATCCTGAGCTTCCTCTATAGCAGTCACCTTCATTGCAAATCTTTTAGGCAAGGATCTGCGAATCTTTCTCACCATCTTTTCTTCTGACATCTTTTCTCCTAATGCTCCTGAGGTGTTGGCAATTTCCAAGATGTTCATGTGAAACTCATGAATGGTCTCATCTTCCATCATCCTTAGGTTCTCAAATTTGGTAGTCAGCATCTGAAGCCTTGACATTTTTACTTTGGATGTACCCTCATGGGTAGTTTTGAGAGTGTCCCAAACATCCTTGGCCAGTTCATATTGATGTACTAATCTGAATATGTTTCTATCAATTCCATTGAACAAGGCATTTAATTCTTTGGAGTTACCCAGGGCTAACTCATCTTCTTCTTTGCTCCATTCTTCCTCAGGTTTCAGACTAGTTGTCCCATCTTTCCCAGTTATGGTGGGATGGTTCCATCCTTTATCAGCAGCTCTCCAAGCCTTTTTGTCCAGTGATTTTAAGAAGGCAATCATACGAGGTTTCCAGTAGTCATAATTTGATCCATTCAGAATGGGTGGTCTGTTCCCAAATCCTCCTTCTTTGTCCATAGCGCCAGAAAATAATATCCCTAGATCTCACCCAGTAAGACAGGCAGGGTGCCTGCTCTGATGCCAATTGAAATTCTGGCAGCAGATACTTAATGTCACAGTAAATGTTATGACACCGTATCTGACACACTTCAAGACAGTAAATTTAAAAGCAGTAAAGAACACAGTCAATTGTTTACCCAGTTCAGTGTGTAATAACACCTACTCTGGGGGCTACCAAGCCAGGGAAGAAATTCACTATAAGAGATATTAATTCAGGAATAAACCAACCAGTTTATCTCCTTCACTTAAGACCTACCCAATGCAAATTCAATCTAAGTTCAACTTAAACCTGAGTTGCTACTCACTCCCCCTCAATCACAGCAGTGAAACTAAACAATTGATTAATGAAATTATGAAGACACTCTTCAGTACATACACTTGATTTTGCTTCACAGCTTTAATCAAGTGACAATCACTCGTGCTTCAAAGCTTTGAGTGATACACAACCCTAACTTGACTTTGCTTCAAAGCTTTAATCAAGTGACACAAACACTCGTGCTTCAAAGCTTTGAGTGATACACAACCCTTACAATCAAATCCTACTCCAAGTCACTTATCACAATGATAATTGCTTGGCTCACAGTAGTTACAACTATACAATCTCTTATTGATCTTCTGTCAAAAGTATGCTTTACCAACAATCTTCATGAGGAATATATAGGTAGGCTATTCTTCAGTTAGGGCTTCCACGAAAATAGCTAGGGTTAATTCGAGTTAACCTCAAGACTTAGTCTTAGGTTTTCAACAACCAGATTAGGGTTAAGCAGGGTTAACCTAATGTCCACGTGAGTATCTGATCTGGACTGTATAAACCTGATTCCTGAAAATTCTCAGTAATAACAAATCTGCACAAATGTTAGATCAGTACAGGATGTCTTAACATTGGTTATGAAAACAAGAATCCTGTTCACTGATTTTGGTAGAATGCAATAAATATGATCATTGCTTAATGATCATGCTAAACACTCATATTGAGTAGCTCCTGTATGACTTTCTTTTTCTGCAGAATGTACCTTTTATCCCAGAATGTTATGACATCAGTCATGACATTCACAAAACTGGTTTTACCAAAAAAAATGCCAACAACCCAACACTTACACCTCTAAAGGCTTATAGCTTTTAATCGAGAATCGAATATCATAAAAAGGAAGTAGAAAAACACAGTTTAAGTATAGTGAAAACAAATGGATTAATTCAAGACCAACATATGCAATGCATTAATGAAACAAAGTTTGACATAATAGATAAGTGTTCGAACAAACAAAATAAGTTACAATTGAAATATCAAAAAATGAACTGGACGCTCTCAATGATTTGGCATGGGAGCAGTGATCACGTTGGGAGTCTCTGGAGGATCGAATTCGATCTCCTTGGCATCAATCATATCCTGAATTTTGTTCTTCAGAGCCCAGCAGCCATTCGTATCATGTCCAGGACTATCAGAATAGTATGCACACCTTTCATTGGGATGGTAACTAGGAGCAGAAGTATTGGGATTCTGTAGAGGAGCCTTTAACGTAATCAACTCTGCCTTCAACATTTGTTGTAACGCTTGAGCTAGTGACATGTTGATTTTGGTGAATCATCTCTTAGGCGCGGCCTCCTTACGCTGATTCCCTTGTTGATGTCGTTGCACAAGCGTAGGATTAGAGACCAGTACTGCCCCTACAGATTGATTAAAATCGCTCTTATTACGACCCTTCTGGCCATACACAACATTGGCCTCCTTCTTGCCACCAAATAGCTTCTTCTCAGCATTAGAAGATGCAACCATCAAAATCTTCCCACTCTTAATACCACTTTTGATCCTTTCCCCAATCAGAACCATTTCTGGAAAACCAGATGAAGAACTCCCAATCAACAGATTAAAGAATAGGTCTGTCAGAGTGCCCATGAACATGTCTACCATTTTCCGATCAGTCAGAGGAGGTTGCACCCTGCCAGCTAAATCCCTCCATTTCTATTCATATTCCTTGAATCCTTCTCTTGAGCCCATGGACATATTCTGCACTTGCACTCAAGTTAGTTCCAGATCAACATTGTATTGGTACTTCTTGTAGAAAGCAGCAGCCAAGTCTTCCCAGGTATAAATGTCAGTTCCTTCCAACTGATAGAACCACTCCAGTTGAGTGCCAACCAAACTTTCTTGGAAGAAATGGACCCATAACTTCCGATCAGCAGTCTGAGGTTGGATCTTTATGACGTATGATCTCAAGTGAAGTTTAGGACAAGAGACCCCGTCATATTTGGCAAAGACAGGGACCTTGAACTTAGGTGGGATGACCACCCCTGGAACCATCACTAGTTCCCCGAAATCCAATCCTGGTATCTTCTGGATTTCCATGGCGTTGAGACGATCATCTAGCTGCTTGTATTTGTCATCAGTAGGAGGATACTATTCCTCAGAGTAGTCAGCTTGATCCTCTTCAGACCCCAGAATGTTGTCTTCTTCCTTGGTCTTCTTGTTATCTTCATCTAGAGTGTCTCCCTCCTTAGATGGAGTATCAAAATCTAGAGCTCACTTAACAGGTCCTCTGAATCTTCTCCCTAGGTTCAAGACACCAACCTTCTTATTAGTCTTCTTCTTCCTATCTTTCAAGATGAGAGCCTTCAAATCCTCTTTCCCTTTAGCTAGAGCCAAAAACATATGCTGGAATTGAGCATTTTGTGCCTGAAGATCCTTGACATTTTGTTCGAGTGCCATTTCTTCTTGCTGAAATAAATAGCGAAGGGATAAGAAATCTGCCTTGAAACCTGTAATGATATGTAGGCCATGCTTATGCGATGTTTTCAAGGATCTCATGAGGTGAACATAAGAAGCCGTTAGAATCTGACTACTACTTTAATTGAAGAACTTCGTATCGTTGAATGCCCTTCTACGAGAATCAAGATCAGCATGTCAAGTGGGTCATAGCCTCTAACTCAAGTTATCGTGCTTTGGTCTTTTGACGACATTGGTTAGAGGAAAATAAATCCCCTTTCCCCTTGCTAGACGTCTGGTTCATCATAGCCAGCATCATAGACCCTTGAGATCCTTGCAATGGTTAAGGAGATTCTATGGCATGATGTCATTATGTGTATGCTATGCACCAAGCAAAGGTGTAAGGTGATGAAGACAAGTATGTCTTGCAAGAAATCCAAGTTATTGGATAATAGATACAAATAGGTCCTGCAAGGAACTCACGCTGTTAGGTAATGAAAATAAACAAGCCCTGCAAGGAGTTCAAGTTGTTAGATAATGAAAGTAAACAAGTCACACAAGTAGCCTTAGGTTCAGGCTTGCATGAAGTTTGTAGGTAAGTACCCTCTTGAAGTTTCAGTTGGTTCAACCTGTCATAGAAAAGTAACCGGGTTCTAAGGAGTCTCAATATCATTGATCTTTCTTTATCAGGAATTGTTTCACTCAGGAGATCTTTTCTCGCGACCGAAATATCATGAAAGTCTGATCACAATGAGTGTAGTATCGAGTACAAACTAATCCTCATCTTTATACCGAGGCCGGCTATCTCACTACTTTCTAATGGCCAAGTTTGTTCAACTAAGGTTCTAAGGTCCTTTAGTGCTTTATGACACCATACAACGGCTCTGTATTCTCCTCGATTTAACACAAGGGATACCGGTACCAACAAATGTGTCACACTAACGCAGCTATCGCTTCAACCATATCGGTCTACACCGTACAATCTCCACGATCTATTGCTGCTTACCTAAAAAGTGCTCCAGATCCGGGTATAGGATCTTTACAAGTAAACCCAAACAAATCCTTAAAGTAAAGCAAGCAAAACATACAAGGAAAGCAATTTTAAAATTATCTATCTCTAAGGTAACCCCACTTTATATTTATCCCCAGCAGAGTCGCTAGTTTTGTGATACGGTGGCAGAACCGACTGTTATACTGGTTTTGCATTTGTATTCGCAAATATTGTGGTAAGCAATAGTCGCCACCGATTTTTCTTTTATCTAACAAAGGAAAGGGTGAAAAGAACAGAAAAATATCTTTCGAGAGTTTTCTGAGTAAGGGGGATAGATTATGGAAAGGGAAGGTGTTAGCTACCTTTTCATCCATAGTTTTCTACGGGCTCTTAGATGCTTAGCTCATTTTTTGAAATACCTTGTGCTTTTGTGTGTTTTTGTAAAGTATTTTTGAAAATGCTTTAGTGCCGCGATTTTTTAAAGTTATAGCACTGCACACATTTTTTTCTCTTCTTTGTCTTTCTGATACGAATTTCCTTATTCTCTTTTCTAAGATTCATAAGTCATGTCATTGACCTTATTCTTGTGAGGATTCGACCAAAACTTCTTATCATGAGTCCTGTTGAATTTGCCTTTGAATTTGTTAAAATCACCTTTATTTTTTCCATAACTACCAAGATTCCAAAAACAAAAAGGAACATTGGATTCTATAATACATCAAATTATATATTTATCTTTGTGCTGAAAAATCACGAGATATTGTTTATAACCACTACAATAAGCCAAAGATGTGTTTATTTTTAATTTTTATGATCCGAAAAAATGAACCTAATGCTATGTTTGAATGTGAAAAGAAAGTTAAAGGAAAAAAGTAAGAGGAAAGAATGTTAATGAAAGTGAAGAAAAAATTAGAAGAAAGTGGATTAATTTTTCAGTTGTTTATTATGAGTGAAAGTCAATAGAAAGTGAGAGGAAAGAAAGATATAATACTATGTACTGACTAAAATAATCTTTGTCTGAAATTGAATAAAAACATTTAAGTAATCTTAAATAATATATATTTTATTAATTTATATAATTTCAAAATATACAATACTTCACAATTTTTCTTTAAAATATCTTTGCCAAATTTATGTTATCTATTTAATAACTTTATACATGCCGTAAAATATATTTTTTAAGAATTACATTCATTCATATAAAAAATATAACAATTTATTTCACAAATTGCTCTGTCAAAAAATATTCACAAATTGGATGTTTTGGTCAATTGTATTAATAATTTTTGTTTTTTTTCTTTCACAATATAGGAAGGAAAGATTATGAGTGTGGGACCCATCAACTTTAAACTTCATTCTTTTTTGACACAGATACCAACGGTGAAAGCACATTTTACTAAATATTTTCAACCCTTCACTTTCATGGGAAACAAACAATGTGTAAAAGATGGTATTGCTGTATACATTCATAGTTATGCATCCGATTGATTTATGGAGGAACATTCCCAATCAATAATTGTACATGCATCACTATTGGTCAAGAACCATGTCCATTATTATTTGTTCAATATCTCTCACCCATCACAATATCATAAATCATATCAGTTTGTTTGTACGTAAATAAAAATAATTAATGTACATACTCCATTTTTATATCTACGTAGAAAAAGAAATATATGTGTTCATTTCTTGGCTACATAAAACGAATCTCTAATTTGTGTGATATGATAATTTAATGTTGGGTGTCGTTTTTCTGTGAAAAGTCTAATATATTGTTTGATGTTCGTATTCATTCTCTGTGAGAGATTTTTAAAAAATGTTGCAAAGATTTTCATGTCTGCTTTGGGAGGGACCTAGGTAAATATATTATATAACTTTGAGACTGTGTCGTGCATTCTTTCATATCAGTCCAAATCTAAGAAAATAAATTAAAATGAAAATTTATAACTTTGTCACATATCACCATTAACAAAAGACATGTTTTTATAATGGAAAAAATACATATTGTCCTGATTTGTTGGCTGCATGAATGCATCACTAGTCTAGTAGTATGTATGTGATTGTCTTGTTGTCTATTTTGTTCTTGTGTTGAGAGGGGGCCGTGTACGTGTGTCCAATATTTAGGTTGCCAAACCCAAACAAATGATGAATACTACACTTTTACATTTAAAAAATAATTAAAATTGAAGATCTATTTTAATCCTCACAAAAATTATAAAATTCAAATTAATTTTCTATAAAAAATAAATTCGATTTAATTATAAAATTTAGTCGAATTATATTAGGTTTTTTTTGTTAATATTTTTTTAAATTGATTTTTGTTTTTTGCTTTTAAACTATGAATAGATTGTCAAATTGAATTTCATTTTTAATTTTTAATTTTTTTAAATATTAAATTGATTTTTATTTTTAAATAATTCACATTTCAAATTATCAAAAATAAAATAAAATAAATTTTTATTTTTAAACAATTCAATTTAAATTTATAAAAAAATAAAATAAAATAGATTCATAAATGAGGTTGGAATCAAAAACCTTTAAACTTCTTCGTATGTCTTTACCACTAAGAGTACCTCCAATGGTGCAATCTAATTTTTGGTTTTTTGTGAGATCTATTAAGCCACATCATCTTGAAGCAATTCATTCAATTTTCACTCCAATGGTGTAACTCTAAAGAACTCAAATTAGGTCCCACATCTTTACTTTATATATTAATATTTTATTTATATTAAATTTTATTTGATTTAAAATAATAATTTTAATTATTTAAATTAAAATTGATATAAAATAAATAAAATTAAAAGTAAACTTATAATTTAAAATGATAATTAAAATTAATTTCAAATATATGTCCTATAATTAAAAACAATAAAAATAAATATCATCACATAAATTAATCAAACTTAAATTTAATCATTTTCATGTCCAAAATATTCTCAAATAATTATTAAAGTAATATAAAAAAAATTTAAAAAATGAAATAAATCCTATAAAAACTAACATTTATTATGTTTATTGTTATTTAATGTGAAGCAAACATTGCATTAGGATGCAAGGGTTGTCCAACTTAGACAACTCCAATGACATTTGCTTTTGAAAAACATTACTTCATGTGTGGAGAACTTGGGAAAAAACTTTCATTGAAATTACTCTAAACTAACGTATATTTATGATAAATAATTCTTATAATTTATATAATATTAAATATTTATTAATTTAAAATTATATATATATATATATATATATATATATATATATATATATATATATATATATATATATATATATATATATATATATATATATATATATATATATATATATATATATATATATATAGCATGCTTCAAATATGAAAAAATAATTTAAGAGGTGAATGAATTAGATTAATCGATTATTTGTAGGTGTTTTTTTCTTCATTATGAGTGTTAAACCACCAAATTACTTTTTATTTTTTTCGAAATTGTTATGAATGTT
>CATIWC010000872.1:0-80583 GCA_948472305.1 Vicia faba | reverse complement strand
GCAGAAAATCTGATGAAAAATGGAGAAATCTTAAGTAAATTTGATGAATTTTGATATAAAACTAAATTTTAAGAAAATCTTATGAACCTTGAAGTAATACATAAGTCTATAAAAATATGGTGAAATCTGATGAATTATGAAGTGAAAATAAATGTTAAGAAAATAAAAAGAAAATTTGATGAAATTGAGTGGAACCTAAATCTGAAAATCTCATTAAATCTGAACAAAGTCTGACGGAATTCGAAGTGAACAAAAATCTGATGAAATACTCATGAAATTTTAGGTCTATATAAATCTGAAGAAAATCGGATGAAATAAAAAAAACTGATGAAAACTAGAAGTAAACAAATATTTGTAGGATATCAGATGAAATTTGAAGAAAATTTTATGAAATTTGAAGTGAACATAAATTTGAAGAAACTGTGACGATATATGATGAAAATCTGATGAAATTTGAAGAGAATGTAAATCTTAAGAAAATATGATTAAATCTGACTTAAGCATAAATCTGAAGAAAATATGATGAAATCTGAAGTAATCATAAGTCTGAAGAAAAACTGATGAAATTTTAAGTGAGAATAAATTTAAAGAAATTATGATGAAATAAAAAAACTGATGAAATTTGAAGCAAATATAAATCTGCAGAAAATCAGTTGAAAAATTGAGAACTCTTAAGTAAATTTGATGAATTTTGATATAAACCTAAATTTGAAGAAAATCTTATGAACCTTGAAGTAATACATAAGTCTATAAAAATATGGTGAAATCTCATGAATTATGAAGTGAAAATAAATGTTAATAAAATCAAAAGAAAATTTGATGAAATTTGATGAAATTGAGTGGAACCTAAATCTGAAAATCTGATTAAATCTGAACAAAGTATGATGAAATTCGAAGTGAACAAAAATCGGATGAAATACTCATGAAATTTTAGGTCTATATAAATCTGAAGAAAATCGGATGAAATAAAAAAAAACGATGAAAACTTGAAGTAAACAAATATTTGTAGGATATCAGATGAAATTTGAAGAAAATTTTATGAAATTTGAAGTGAACATAAATTTGAAGAAACTGTGATGAATTATGATGAAAATCTGATGAAATTTGAAGAGAATGTAAATCTTAAGAAAATATGATTAAATCTGACTTAAGCATAAATCTGAAGAAAATATGATGAAATCTGAAGTAATCATAAGTCTGAAGAAAAACTGATGAAATTTTAAGTGAGAATAAATTTAAAGAAATTATGATGAAATAAAAAAACTGATGAAATTTGAAGCAAATATAAATCTGCAGAAAATCTGATGAAAAATTGAGAAATCTTAAGTAAATTTGATGAATTTTGATATAAACCTAAATTTGAAGAAAATCTTATGAACCTTGAAGTAATACATAAGTCTATAAAAATATGGTGAAATCTGATGAATTATGAAGTGAAAATAAATGTTAAGAAAATCAAAAGAAAATTTGATGAAATTGAGTGGAACCTAAATCTGAAAATATGATTAAATCTTAACAAAGTCTGACGAAATTCGAAGTGAACAAAAATCTGATGAAATACTCATGAAATTTTAGGTCTATATAAATCTGAAGAAAATCGGATGAATTAAAATAAACTGATGAAAACTTGAAGTAAACAAATATTTGTAGGATATCAGATGAAATTTGAAGAAAATTTTATGAAATTTGAAGTGAACATAAATTTGAAGAAACTGTGATGAATTATGATGAAAATCTGATGAAATTTGAAGAGAATGTAAATCTTAAGAAAATATGATTAAATCTGACTTAAGCATAAATCTGAAGAAAATATGATGAAATCTGAAGTAATCATGAGTCTGAAGAAAAACTGATGAAATTTTAAGTGAAAATAAATTTAAAGAAATTATGATGAAATAAAAAAACTGATGAAATTTGAAGCAAATATAAATCTGCAGAAATTCAGTTGAAAAATTGAGAAATCTTAAGTAAATTTGATGAATTTTGATATAAACCTAAATTTGAAGAAAATCTTATGAACCTTGAAGTAATAGATAAGTCTATCAAAATATGGTGAAATCTCATGAATTATGAAGTGAAAATAAATGTTAATAAAATCAAAAGAAAATTTGATGAAATTTGATGAAATTGAGTGGAACCTAAATCTGAAAATCTGAACAAAGTATGACGTAATTCGAAGTGAACAAAAATCGGATGAAATACTCATGAATTTTAGGTCTATATAAATCTGAAGAAAATCTGATGAAATAAAAAAAACTGATGAAAACATGAAGTAAACAAATATTTGTAGGATATCAGATGAAATTTGAAGAAAATTTTATGAAATTTGAAGTGAACATAAATTTGAAGAAACTGTGATGAATTATGATGAAAATCTGATGAAATTTGAAGAGAATGTAAAGCTTAAGAAAATATGATTAAATCTGACTTAAGTATAAATCTGAAGGAAATATTATGAAATCTGAAGTAATCATAAGTCTGAAGAAAAACGGATGAAATTTTAAGTGAGAATAAATTTAAAGAAATTATGATGAAATAAAAAAACTGATGAAATTTGAAGCAAATATAAATCTACAGAAAATCTTAAGTAAATTTGATGAATTTTGATATAAACCTAAATTTGAAGAAAATCTTATGAACCTTGAAGTAATACATAAGTCTATAAAAATATGGTGAAATTTGATGAATTATGAAGTGAAAATAAATGTTAAGAAAATCAAAAGAAAATTTGATGAAATTGAGTGGAACCTAAATCTGAAAATCTGATTAAATCTGAACAAATTCTGACGGAATTAGAAGTGAACAAAAATCTGATGAAATACTCATGAAATTTTAGGTCTATATAAATCTGAAGAAAATCGGATGAAATAAAAAAAACTGATGAAAACTAGAAGTAAACAAATATTTGTAGGATATCAGATGAAATTTGAAGAAAATTTTATGAAATTTGAAGTGAACATAAATTTGAAGAAACTGTGACGAATTATGATGAAAATCTTATGAAATTTGAAGAGAATGTAAATCTTAAGAAAATATGATTAAATCTGACTTAAGCATAAATCTGAAGAAAATATGATGAAATCTGAAGTAATCATAAGTCTCAAGAAAAACTGATGAAATTTTAAGTGAGAATAAATTTAAAGAAATTATGATGAAATAAAAAAACTGATGAAATTTGAAGCAAATATAAATCTGCAGAAAATCTGATGAAAAATGGAGAAATCTTAAGTAAATTTGATGAATTTTGATATAAACCTAAATTTGAAGAAAATCTTATGAACCTTGAAGTAATACATAAGTCTATAAAAATATGGTGAAATCTGATGAATTATGAAGTGAAAATAAATGTTAAGAAAATCAAAAGAAAATTTGATGAAATTGAGTGGAACCTAAATCTGAAAATATGATTAAATCTTAACAAAGTCTGACGAAATTCGAAGTGGACAAAAATCTGATGAAATACTCATGAAATTTTAGGTCTATATAAATCTGAAGAAAATCGGATGAATTAAAATAAACTGATGAAAACTTGAAGTAAACAAATATTTGTAGGATATCAGATGAAATTTGAAGAAAATTTTATGAAATTTGAAGTGAACATAAATTTGAAGAAACTGTGATGAATTATGATGAAAATCTGATGAAATTTGAAGAGAATGTAAATCTTAAGAAAATATGATTAAATCTGACTTAAGCATAAATCTGAAGAAAATATGATGAAATCTGAAGTAATCATGAGTCTGAAGAAAAACTGATGAAATTTTAAGTGAAAATAAATTTAAAGAAATTATGATGAAATAAAAAAACTGATGAAATTTGAAGCAAATATAAATCTGCAGAAATTCAGTTGAAAAATTGAGAAATCTTAAGTAAATTTGATGAATTTTGATATAAACCTAAATTTGAAGAAAATCTTATGAACCTTGAAGTAATAGATAAGTCTATAAAAATATGGTGAAATCTCATGAATTATGAAGTGAAAATAAATGTTAATAAAATCAAAAGAAAATTTGATGAAATTTGATGAAATTGAGTGGAACCTAAATCTGAAAATCTGAACAAAGTATGACGTAATTCGAAGTGAACAAAAATCGGATGAAATACTCATGAATTTTAGGTCTATATAAATCTGAAGAAAATCTGATGAAATAAAAAAAACTGATGAAAACTTGAAGTAAACAAATATTTGTAGGATATCAGATGAAATTTGAAGAAAATTTTATGAAATTTGAAGTGAACATAAATTTGAAGAAACTGTGATGAATTATGATGAAAATCTGATGAAATTTGAAGAGAATGTAAAGCTTAAGAAAATATGATTAAATCTGACTTAAGTATAAATCTGAAGGAAATATGATGAAATCTGAAGTAATCATAAGTCTGAAGAAAAACTGATGAAATTTTAAGTGAGAATAAATTTAAAGAAATTATGATGAAATAAAAAAACTGATGAAATTTGAAACAAATATAAATCTGCAGAAATTCAGTTGAAAAATTGAGAAATCTTAAGTAAATTTGATGAATTTTGATATAAACCTAAATTTGAAGAAAATCTTATGAACCTTGAAGTAATAGATAAGTCTATAAAAATATGGTGAAATCTCATGAATTATGAAGTGAAAATAAATGTTAATAAAATCAAAAGAAAATTTGATGAAATTTGATGAAATTGAGTGGAACCTAAATCTGAAAATCTGAACAAAGTATGACGTAATTCGAAGTGAACAAAAATCGGATGAAATACTCATGAATTTTAGGTCTATATAAATCTGAAGAAAATCTGATGAAATAAAAAAAACTGATGAAAACTTGAAGTAAACAAATATTTGTAGGATATCAGATGCAATTTGAAGAAAATTTTATGAAATTTGAAGTGAACATAAATTTGAAGAAACTGTGATGAATTATGATGAAAATCTTATGAAATTTGAAGAGAATGTAAAGCTTAAGAAAATATGATTAAATCTGACTTAAGTATAAATCTGAAGGAAATATGATGAAATCTGAAGTAATCATAAGTCTGAAGAAAAACTGATGAAATTTTAAGTGAGAATAAATTTAAAGAAATTATGATGAAATAAAAAAACTGATGAAATTTGAAGCAAATATAAATCTACAGAAAATCTTAAGTAAATTTGATGAATTTTGATATAAACCTAAATTTGAAGAAAATCTTATGAACCTTGAAGTAATACATAAGTCTATAAAAATATGGTGAAATCTGATGAATTATGAAGTGAAAATAAATGTTAAGAAAATCAAAAGAAAATTTGATGAAATTGAGTGGAACCTAAATCTGAAAATCTGATTAAATCTGAACAAATTCTGACGGAATTAGAAGTGAACAAAAATCTGATGAAATACTCATGAAATTTTAGGTCTATATAAATCTGAAGAAAATCGGATGAAATAAAAAAAACTGATGAAAACTAGAAGTAAACAAATATTTGTAGGATATCAGATGAAATTTGAAGAAAATTTTATGAAATTTGAAGTGAACATAAATTTGAAGAAACTGTGACGAATTATGATGAAAATCTTATGAAATTTGAAGAGAATGTAAATCTTAAGAAAATATGATTAAATCTGACTTAAGCATAAATCTGAAGAAAATATGATGAAATCTGAAGTAATCATAAGTCTCAAGAAAAACTGATGAAATTTTAAGTGAGAATAAATTTAAAGAAATTATGATGAAATAAAAAAACTGATGAAATTTGAAGCAAATATAAATCTGCAGAAAATCTGATGAAAAATGGAGAAATCTTAAGTAAATTTGATGAATTTTGATATAAAACTAAATTTGAAGAAAATCTTATGAACCTTGAAGTAATACATAAGTCTATAAAAATATGGTGAAATCTGATGAATTATGAAGTGAAAATAAATGTTAAGAAAATAAAAAGAAAATTTGATGAAATTTGATGAAATTGAGTGGAACCTAAATCTGAAAATCTCATTAAATCTGAACAAAGTCTGACGGAATTCGAAGTGAACAAAAATCTGATGAAATACTCATGAAATTTTAGGTCTATATAAATCTGAAGAAAATCGGATGAAATAAAAAAAATTGATGAAAACTAGAAGTAAACAAATATTTGTAGGATATCAGATGAAATTTGAAGAAAATTTTATGAAATTTGAAGTGAACATAAATTTGAAGAAACTGTGACGATATATGATGAAAATCTGATGAAATTTGAAGAGAATGTAAATCTTTAGAAAATATGATTAAATCTGACTTAAGCATAAATCTGAAGAAAATATGATGAAATCTGAAGTAATCATAAGTCTGAAGAAAAACTGATGAAATTTTAAGTGAGAATAAATTTAAAGAAATTATGATGAAATAAAAAAACTGATGAAATTTGAGGCAAATATAAATCTGCAGAAAATCTGATGAAAAATGGAGAAATCTTAAGTAAATTTGATGAATTTTGATATAAACCTAAATTTGAAGAAAATCTTTTGAACCTTGAAGTAATACATAAGTCTATAAAAATATGGTGAAATCTGGTGAATTATGAAGTGAAAATAAATGTTAAGAAAATCAAAAGAAAATTTGATGAAATTTGATGAAATTGCGTGGAACCTAAATCTGAAAATCTGATTAAATCTGAACAAAGTCTGACGAAATTTGAAGTGAACAAAAATCTGATGAAATACTCATGAAATTTTAGGTCTATATAAATCTGAAGAAAATCGGATGAAATAAAAAAAACTGATGAAAACTTGAAGTAAACAAATATTTGTAGGATATCAGATGAAATTTGAAGAAAATTTTATGAAATTTGAAGTGAACATAAATTTGAAGAAACTGTGATGAATTATGATGAAAATCTGATGAAATTTGAAGAGAATGTAAATCTTAAGAAAATATGATTAAATCTGACTTAAGCATAAATCTGAAGAAAATATGATGAAATCTGAAGTAATCATAAGTCTGAAGAAAAACTGATGAAATTTTAAGTGAGAATAAATTTAAAGAAATTATGATGAAATAAAAAAACTGTAGAAATTTGAAGCAAATATAAATCTGCAGAAAATCAGTTGAAAAATTGAGAAATCTTAAGTAAATTTGATGAATTTTGATATAAACCTAAATTTGAAGAAAATCTTATGAACCTTGAAGTAATACATAAGTCTATAAAATATGGTGAAATCTCATGAATTATGAAGTGAAAATAAATGTTAATAAAATCAAAAGAAAATTTGATGAAATTTGATGAAATTGAGTGGAACCTAAATCTGAAAATCTGATTAAATCTGAACAAAGTATGACGAAATTCGAAGTGAACAAAAATCGGATGAAATACTCATGAAATTTTAGGTATATATAAATTTGAAGAAAATCGGATGAAATAAAAAAAACTGATGAAAACTTGAAGTAAACAAATATTTGTAGGATATCAGATGAAATTTGAAGAAAATTTTATGAAATTTGAAGTGAACATAAATTTGAAGAAACTGTGACGAATTATGATGAAAATCTGATGAAATTTGAAGAGAATGTAAATCTTTAGAAAATATGATTAAATCTGACTTAAGCATAAATCTGAAGAAAATATGATGAAATCTGAAGTAATCATAAGTCTGAAGAAAAACTGATGAAATTTTAAGTGAGAATAAATTTAAAGAAATTATGATGAAATAAAAAAACTGTTGAAATTTGAAGCAAATATAAATCTGCTGAAAATCAGTTGAAAAATTGAGAAATCTTAAGTAAATTTGATGAATTTTGATATAAACCTAAATTTGAAGAAAATCTTATGAACCTTGAAGTAATACATAAGTCTATAAAAATATGGTGAAATCTCATGAATTATGAAGTGAAAATAAATGTTAATAAAATCAAAAGAAAATTTGATGAAATTGAGTGGAACCTAAATCTGAAAATCTGATTAAATCTGAACAAAGTATGACGAAATTCGAAGTGAACAAAAATCGGATGAAATACTCATGAAATTTTAGGTATATATAAATCTGAAGAAAATCGGATGAAATAAAAAAAACTGATGAAAACTTGAAGTAAACAAATATTTGTAGGATATCAGATGAAATTTGAAGAAAATTTTATGAAATTTGAAGTGAACATAAATTTGAAGAAACTGTGACGAATTATGATGAAAATCTGATGAAATTTGAAGAGAATGTAAATCTTAAGAAAATATGATTAAATTTGACTTAAGCATAAATCTGAAGAAAATATGATGAAATCTGAAGTAATCATAAGTCTCAAGAAAAACTAATGAAATTTTAAGTGAGAATAAATTTAAATAAATTATGATGAAATAAAAAAACTGATGAAATTTGAAGCAAATATAAATCTGCAGAAAATCTGATGAAAAATGGAGAAATCTTAAGTAAATTTGATGAATTTTGATATAAACCTAAATTTGAAGAAAATCTTATGAACCTTGAAGTAATACATAAGTCTATAAAAATATGGTGAAATCTCATGAATTATGAAGTGAAAATAAATGTTAATAAAATAAAAAGAAAATTTGATGAAATTTGATGAAATTGAGTGGAACCTAAATCTGAAAATCTCATTAAATCTGAACAAAGTCTGACGAAACTCGAAGTGAACAAAAATCTGATGAAATACTCATGAAATTTTAGGTCTATATAAATCTGTAGAAAATCGGATGAAATAAAAAAAACTGATGAAAACTAGAAGTAAACAAATATTTGTAGGATATCAGATGAAATTTGAAGAAAATTTTATGAAATTTGAAGTGAACATAAATTTGAAGAAACTGTGACGAATTATGATGAAAATCTGATGAAATTTGAAGAGAATGTAAATCTTTAGAAAATATGATTAAATCTGACTTAAGCATAAATCTGAAGAAACTATGATGAAATCTGAAGTAATCATAAGTCTGAAGAAAAACTGATGAAATTTTAAGTGAGAATAAATTTAAAGAAATTATGATGAAATAAAAAAACTGTTGAAATTTGAAGCAAATATAAATCTGCTGAAAATCAGTTGAAAAATTGAGAAATCTTAAGTAAATTTGATGAATTTTGATATAAACCTAAATTTGAAGAAAATCTTATGAACCTTGAAGTAATACATAAGTCTATAAAAATATGGTGAAATCTCATGAATTATGAAGTGAAAATAAATGTTAATAAAATCAAAAGAAAATTTGATGAAATTGAGTGGAACCTAAATCTGAAAATCTGATTAAATCTGAACAAAGTATGACGAAATTCGAAGTGAACAAAAATCGGATGAAATACTCATGAAATTTTAGGTATATATAAATCTGAAGAAAATCGGATGAAATAAAAAAAACTGATGAAAACTTGAAGTAAACAAATATTTGTAGGATATCAGATGAAATTTGAAGAAAATTTTATGAAATTTGAAGTGAACATAAATTTGAAGAAACTGTGACGAATTATGATGAAAATCTGATGAAATTTGAAGAGAATGTAAATCTTAAGAAAATATGATTAAATTTGACTTAAGCATAAATCTGAAGAAAATATGATGAAATCTGAAGTAATCATAAGTCTCAAGAAAAACTAATGAAATTTTAAGTGAGAATAAATTTAAATAAATTATGATGAAATAAAAAAACTGATGAAATTTGAAGCAAATATAAATCTGCAGAAAATCTGATGAAAAATGGAGAAATCTTAAGTAAATTTGATGAATTTTGATATAAACCTAAATTTGAAGAAAATCTTATGAACCTTGAAGTAATACATAAGTCTATAAAAATATGGTGAAATCTCATGAATTATGAAGTGAAAATAAATGTTAATAAAATAAAAAGAAAATTTGATGAAATTTGATGAAATTGAGTGGAACCTAAATCTGAAAATCTCATTAAATCTGAACAAAGTCTGACGAAACTCGAAGTGAACAAAAATCTGATGAAATACTCATGAAATTTTAGGTCTATATAAATCTGTAGAAAATCGGATGAAATAAAAAAAACTGATGAAAACTAGAAGTAAACAAATATTTGTAGGATATCAGATGAAATTTGAAGAAAATTTTATGAAATTTGAAGTGAACATAAATTTGAAGAAACTGTGACGAATTATGATGAAAATCTGATGAAATTTGAAGAGAATGTAAATCTTTAGAAAATATGATTAAATCTGACTTAAGCATAAATCTGAAGAAAATATGATGAAATCTGAAGTAATCATAAGTCTGAAGAAAAACTGATGAAATTTTAAGTGAGAATAAATTTAAAGAAATTATGATGAAATAAAAAAACTGATGAAATTTGAGGCAAATATAAATCTGCAGAAAATCTAATGTAAAATGGAGAAATCTTAAGTAAATTTGATGAATTTTGATATAAACCTAAATTTGAAGAATATCTTATGAACCTTGAAGTAATACATAAGTCTATAAAAATATGGTGAAATCTGATGAATTATGAAGTGAAAATAAATGTTAAGAAAATCAAAAGAAAATTTGATGAAATTTGATGAAATTGAGTGGAACCTAAATCTGAAAATCTGATTAAATCTGAACAAAGTCTGACGAAATTTGAAGTGAACAAAAATCTGATGAAATACTCATGAAATTTTAGGTCTATATAAATCTGAAGAAAATCGGATGAAATAAAAAAAACTGATGAAAACTTGAAGTAAACAAATATTTGTAGGATATCAGATGAAATTTGAAGAAAATTTTATGAAATTTGAAGTGAACATAAATTTGAAGAAACTGTGATGAATTATGATGAAAATCTGATGAAATTTGAAGAGAATGTAAATCTTAAGAAAATATGATTAAATCTGACTTAAGCATAAATCTGAAGAAAATATGATGAAATCTGAAGTAATCATAAGTCTCAAGAAAAACTGATGAAATTTTAAGTGAGAATAAATTTAAATAAATTATGATGAAATAAAAAAACTGATGAAATTTGAAGCAAATATAAATCTGCAGAAAATCTGATGAAAAATGGAGAAATCTTAAGTAAATTTGATGAATTTTGATATAAACCTAAATTTGAAGAAAATCTTATGAACCTTGAAGTAATACATAAGTCTATAAAAATATGGTGAAATCTGATGAATTATGAAGTGAAAATAAATGTTAAGAAAATAAAAAGAAAATTTGATGAAATTTGATGAAATTGAGTGGAACCTAAATCTGAAAATCTCATTAAATCTGAACAAAGTCTGACGGAACTCGAAGTGAACAAAAATATGATGAAATACTCATGAAATTTTAGGTCTATATAAATCTGTAGAAAATCGGATGAAATAAAAAAAACTGATGAAAACTAGAAGTAAACAAATATTTGTAGGATATCAGATGAAATTTGAAGAAAATTTTATGAAATTTGAAGTGAACATAAATTTGAAGAAACTGTGACGAATTATTATGAAAATCTGATGAAATTTGAAGAGAATGTAAATCTTTAGAAAATATGATTAAATCTGACTTAAGCATAAATCTGAAGAAAATATGATGAAATCTGAAGTAATCATAAGTCTGAAGAAAAACTGATGAAATTTTAAGTGAGAATAAATTTAAAGAAATTATGATGAAATAAAAAAACTGATGAAATTTGAGGCAAATATAAATCTGCAGAAAATCTGATGTAAAATGGAGAAATCTTAAGTAAATTTGATGAATTTTGATATAAACCTAAATTTGAAGAAAATCTTATGAACCTTGAAGTAATACATAAGTCTATAAAAATATGGTGAAATCTGATGAATTATGAAGTGAAAATAAATGTTAAGAAAATCAAAAGAAAATTTGATGAAATTTGATGAAATTGAGTGGAACCTAAATCTGAAAATCTGATTAAATTTGAACAAAGTCTGACGAAATTCGAAGTGAACAAAAATCTGATGAAATACTCATGAAATTTTAGGTCTATATAAATCTGAAGAAAATCGGATGAAATAAAAAAAACTGATGAAAACTTGAAGTAAACAAATATTTGTAGGATATCAGATGAAATTTGAAGAAAATTTTATGAAATTTGAAGTGAACATAAATTTGAAGAAACTGTGACGAATTATGATGAAAATATGATGAAATTTGAAGAGAATGTAAATCTTAAGAAAATATGATTAAATCTGACTTAAGCATAAATCTGAAGAAAATATGATGAAATCTGAAGTAATCATAAGTCTCAAGAAAAACTGATGAAATTTTAAGTGAGAATAAATTTAAATAAATTATGATGAAATAAAAAAACTGATGAAATTTGAGGCAAATATAAATCTGCAGAAAATCAGTTGAAAAATTGAGAAATCTTAAGTAAATTTGATGAATTTTGATATAAACCTAAATTTGAAGAAAATCTTATGAACCTTGAAGTAATACATAAGTCTATAAAAATATGGTGAAATCTCATGAATTATGAAGTGAAAATAAATGTTAAGAAAATCAAAAGAAAATTTGATGAAATTTGATGAAATTGAGTTGAACATAAATCTGAAAATCTGATTAAATCTGAACAAAGTATGCCGAAATTCGAAGTGAACAAAAATCGGATGAAATACTCATGAAATTTTAGGTATATATAAATCTGAAGAAAATCGGATGAAATAAAAAAAACTGATGAAAACTTGAAGTAAACAAATATTTGTGGGATATCAGATGAAATTTGAAGAAAATTTTATGAAATTTGAAGTGAACATAAATTTGAAGAAACTGTGATGAATTATGATGAAAATCTGATGAAATTTGAAGAGAATGTAAATCTTAAGAAAATATGATTAAATGTGACTTAAGCATAAATCTGAAGAAAATATGATGAAATCTGAAGTAATCATAAGTCTGAAGAAAAACTGATGAAATTTTAAGTGAGACTAAATTTAAAGAAATTATGATGAAATAAAAAAACTGATGAAATTTGAAGCAAATATAAATCTGCAGAAAATCAGTTGAAAAATTGAGAAATCTTAAGTAAATTTGATGAATTTTGATATAAACCTAAATTTGAAGAAAATCTTATGAACCTTGAAGTAATACATAAGTCTATAAAAATATGGTGAAATCTGACGAATTATGAAGTGAAAATAAATGTTAAGAAAATAAAAAGAAAATTTGATGAAATTTGATGAAATTGAGTGGAACCTAAATCTGAAAATCTCATTAAATCTGAACAAAGTCTGACGGAATTCGAAGTGAACAAAAATCTGATGAAATACTCATGAAATTTTAGGTCTATATAAATCTGAAGAAAATCGGATGAAATAAAAAAAACTGATGAAAACTAGAAGTAAACAAATATTTGTAGGATATCAGATGAAATTTGATGAAAATTTTATGAAATTTGAAGTGAACATAAATTTGAAGAAACTGTGACGAATTATGATGAAAATCTGATGAAATTTGAAGAGAATGTAAATCTTTAGAAAATATGATTAAATCTGACTTAAGCATAAATCTGAAGAAAATATGATGAAATCTGAAGTAATCATAAGTCTGAAGAAAAACTGATTAAATTTTAAGTGAGAATAAATTTAAAGAAATTATGATGAAATAAAAAAACTGATGAAATTTGAGGCAAATATAAATCTGCAGAAAATCAGTTGAAAAATTGAGAAATCTTAAGTAAATTTGATGAATTTTGATATAAACCTAAATTTGAAGAAAATCTTATGAACCTTGAAGTAATACATAAGTGTATAAAAATATGGTGAAATCTCATGAATTATGAAGTGAAAATAAATGTTAAGAAAATCAAAAGAAAATTTGATGAAATTTGATGAAATTGAGTTGAACCTAAATCTGAAAATCTAATTAAATCTGAACAAAGTATGCCGAAATTCGAAGTGAACAAAAATCGGATGAAATACTCATGAAATTTTAGGTATATATAAATCTGAAGAAAATCGGATGAAATAAAAAAAACTGATGAAAACTTGATGTAAACAAATATTTGTGGGATATCAGATGAAATTTGAAGAAAATTTTATGAAATTTGAAGTGAACATAAATTTGAAGAAACTGTGATGAATTATGATGAAAATCTGATGAAATTTAAAGAGAATGTAAATCTTAAGAAAATATGATTAAATGTGACTTAAGCATAAATCTGAAGAAAATATGATGAAATCTGAAGTAATCATAAGTCTGAAGAAAAACTGATGAAATTTTAAGTGAGACTAAATTTAAAGAAATTATGATGAAATAAAAAAACTGATGAAATTTGAAGCAAATATAAATCTGCAGAAAATCAGTTGAAAAATTGAGAAATCTTAAGTAAATTTGATGAATTTTGATATAAACCTAAATTTGAAGAAAATCTTATGAACCTTGAAGTAATACACAAGTCTATAAAAATATGGTGAAATCTGACGAATTATGAAGTGAAAATAAATGTTAAGAAAATAAAAAGAAAATTTGATGAAATTTGATGAAATTGAGTGGAACCTAAATCTGAAAATCTGATTAAATCTGAACAAAGTCTGACGAAATTTGAAGTGAACAAAAATCTGATGAAATACTCATGAAATTTTAGGTCTATATAAATCTGAAGAAAATCGGATGAAATAAAAAAAACTGATGAAAACTTGAAGTAAACAAATATTTGTAGGATATCAGATGAAATTTGAAGAAAATTTTATTAAATTTGAAGTGAACATAAATTTGAAGAAACTGTGACGAATTATGATGAAAATCTGATGAAATTTGAAGAGAATGTAAATCTTTAGAAAATATGATTAAATATGACTTAAGCATAAATCTGAAGAAAATATGATGAAATCTGAAGTAATCATAAGTCTGAAGAAAAACTGATGAAATTTTAAGTGAGAATAAATTTAAAGAAATTATGATGAAATAAAAAAACTGATGAAATTTGAAGCAAATATAAATCTGCAGAAAATCAGTTGAAAAATTGAGAAATCTTAAGTAAATTTGATGAATTTTGATATAAACCTAAATTTGAAGAAAATCTTATGAACCTTGAAGTAATACATAAGTCTATAAAAATATGGTGAAATCTCATGAATTATGAAGTGAAAATAAATGTTAATAAAATCAAAAGAAAATTTGATGAAATTTGATGAAATTGAGTGGAACCTAATTCTGAAAATCTGATTAAATCTGAACAAAGTATGCCGAAATTCGAAGTGAACAAAAATCGGATGAAATACTCATGAAATTTTAGGTATATATAAATCTGAAGAAAATCGGATGAAATAAAAAAAACTGATGAAAACTTGAAGTAAACAAATATTTGTGGGATATCAGATGAAATTTGAAGAAAATTTTATGAAATTTGAAGTGAACATAAATTTGAAGAAACTGTGATGAATTATGATGAAAATCTGATGAAATTTGAAGAGAATGTAAATCTTTAGAAAATATGATTAAATCTGACTTAAGCATAAATCTGAAGAAAATATGATGAAATCTGAAGTAATCATAAGTCTGAAGAAAAACTGATGAAATTTTAAGTGAGAATAAATTTAAAGAAATTATGATGAAATAAAAAAACTGATGAAATTTGAGGCAAATATAAATCTGCAGAAAATCTGATGAAAAATGGAGAAATCTTAAGTAAATTTGATGAATTTTGATATAAACCTAAATTTGAAGAAAATCTTATGAACCTTGAAGTAATACATAAGTCTATAAAAATATGGTGAAATCTGATGAATTATGAAGTGAAAATAAATGTTAAGAAAATCAAAAGAAAATTTGATGAAATTTGATGAAATTGAGTGGAACCTAAATCTGAAAATCTGATTAAATCTGAACAAAGTCTGACGAAATTTGAAGTGAACAAAAATCTGATGAAATACTCATGAAATTTTAGGTCTATATAAATCTGAAGAAAATCGGATGAAATAAAAAAACTGATGAAAACTTGAAGTAAACAAATATTTGTAGGATATCAGATGAAATTTGAAGAAAATTTTATGAAATTTGAAGTGAACATAAATTTGAAGAAACTGTGATGAATTATGATGAAAATCTGATGAAATTTGAAGAGAATGTAAATCTTAAGAAAATATGATTAAATCTGACTTAAGCATAAATCTGAAGAATATATGATGAAATCTGAAGTAATCATAAGTCTGAAGAAAAACTGATGAAATTTTAAGTGAGAATAAATTTAAAGAAATTATGATGAAATAAAAAAACTGATGAAATTTGAGGCAAATATAAATCTGCAGAAAATCAGTTGAAAAATTGAGAAATCTTAAGTAAATTTGATGAATTTTGATATAAACCTAAATTTGAAGAAAATCTTATGAACCTTGAAGTAATACATAAGTCTATAAAAATATGGTGAAATCTCATGAATTATGAAGTGAAAATAAATGTTAATAAAATCAAAAGAAAATTTGATGAAATTGAGTGGAACCTAAATCTGAAAATCTGATTAAATCTGAACAAAGTATGACGAAATTCGAAGTGAACAAAAATCGGATGAAATACTCATGAAATTTTAGGTATATATAAATCTGAAGAAAATCGGATGAAATAAAAAAAACTGATGAAAACTTGAAGTAAACAAATATTTGTAGGATATAAGATGAAATTTGAAGAAAATTTTATGAAATTTGAAGAGAACATAAATTTGAAGAAACTGTGATGAATTATGATGAAAATCTGATGAAATTTGAAGAGAATGTAAAGCTTAAGAAAATATGATTAAATCTGACTTAAGTATAAATCTGAAGGAAATATGATGAAATCTGAAGTAATCATAAGTCTGAAGAAAAACTGATGAAATTTTAAGTGAGAATAAATTTAAAGAAATTATGATGAAATTTGAAGCAAATATAAATCTACAGAAAATCTTAAGTAAATTTGATGAATTTTGATATAAACCTAAATTTGAAGAAAATCTTATGAACCTTGAAGTAATACATAAGTCTTTAAAAATATGGTGAAATCTGATGAATTATGAAGTGAAAATAAATGTTAAGAAAATCAAAAGAAAATTTGATGAAATTGAGTGGAACCTAAATCTGAAAATCTGATTAAATCTGAACAAATTCTGACGGAATTTGAAGTGAACAAAAATCTGATGAAATACTCATGAAATTTTAGGTCTATATAAATCTGAAGAAAATCGGATGAAATAAAAAAAACTGATGAAAACTAGAAGTAAACAAATATTTGTAGGATATCAGATGAAATTTGAAGAAAATTTTATGAAATTTGAAGTGAACATAAATTTGAAGAAACTGTGACGATGTTGGCTCCTAAATTCGACACCTTTGTTTTGATTGGTGTCAGCCATTAAAAGCTGAAAGATGCTTTCGACTGGCTAAGCCTGTCGAAGTGCCCGTCGGAAGATGGCAAAATACTTAGAAGATTTCTTCCAAGGAAGAAGGCTGGTTGCCTTCGACATCGAAGGAGTTTTCGTCGAAGACGTCTCTTGATGAAGGTGTTCGATGGTCCAGAGTGGAGCAGTTTGAAATTCAAAGCTTTGGAGGGAAAACGGTTTCCAGCAGTTACTACGTGCAAACGTGCAAGGATCTGGAGCGTCGAGCATGGAGAACGTGCCAAGTGGATTGATCTCGAGGCAATGTAACTGCCCGACGGTTACTTGGAAGGTTTTAGTATAAATAGGAGTAGACATGTAGTTTCTCGCGTGTGTTCACAATTATATACATAGTCACTCATTTAGATTCAAGTACCCAGTGTGAGCGAAAGAATTGTTGAGAAATATATGTGTGAAACACCAATTTTATCAATTAAAGTCATTTACTTTTCCAGCATTTTACTTGCTTTTCTCCTTTAAATTCCTGTCGAACCTTTACTTTAAAGCTTTGTTTATTTTACCAAGCCTTTCCTTTATGCAATTTACTTGAAACCTTTTATTTAAAGCCTTATCCACCTTAATCAAACTTCAAAATCAACCTATGTCCATAGGATCAATCTGATCGATCCTGCGAGTAACCAAATAAGTAACCATTTGGAGGATCAGCGGTTGTTTACCAAAACCCGAGGTAAACAAATTGGCACACCCGGTGGGACTGTGTGTTGATTGTTGAAAATTATCTCATCTTTTCGAGTTGTATGTTATTGAGGAGTGGTAGAATATACACCAACGATAACAATACTGTCAGAAGAAGGGAGGAGATGGCGAATCCGCCAAACAATAACGAAATCCCACAAACGAGTGTGGGAGCAACGGTTAATATGACCGTAAGTGAAGCGACGAATGTTGGTTCGACACCAGCAGTGTCAGTCACAACCACGGGGCCAATAACTTCGTTTACAGGCCCCAGAATACCTTTGGGAACTCCCCCACCAAGGGGAAATATAGGCACAAGGCCTGTGGTTCCCCCAGGATTTATTCCATTCTATGGTATGCCAACTTCTGAAGTGGCAAGCCTGACGAATGCTGCGTCCACTTATTCAGACCCTTTCGTGAGTGCTTCTTCGCCACTCCAAGGCTCTGGAGTAGGCATGGCGAATAGAAATAGGACCCAACTCTTAGGAGGAACGTCCCAAGTATCCCATGGCCTTACCAATGCCTCGACAGCAGTCTTGAGGCAACAGATGGACGAAAGCAACCATGATATGGTGCAAATGTTGGCACAAACTTTGAGTACAGTGCTAAATCCTCTAATACAAAATACTACTCAATCGAATCAGCAAGTTACAGCGCAAATGACGCGTTTGGCTGACTTCTTTGGAGTACCCCCACCTATTCGACAGCCCCAAAGGGCGCAAATAAGGGGAAATCAGGGGATATTTGTAGAGGAAGAAACCACCATTAACCAGGCCCAACAGCCTGTCGAAGAAAACCTTAGGGCTCGGCTGGAACAACCTGTCGAAGAGCCTAGGGTAACAGCCCCAGAGGTAAGGTTAGTGAACAGAAACCAAAATGCTGACGAAGTGTTTCAGCATATCCAATACCAAAACATGGGTTTGGAAAACAATCTGGCAACCATGATCGAAAGGATCATGACTCAGAATGGAATGAACATGGGCTTTCGAAGGCCCAACTTTACATCTCCATTGTCAGAATATGTGTTACAAACGGATTTACCTCCTAGGAGCAAAGTCCCCAAATTTACTAAGTTCTCTGGGGACACGACAGAATCTACTGTCGAACATGTGGCGAGGTATTTGATCGAAGCAGGAGACATTTCAAATAATGAAAACCTAAGGATCAAATACTTCCCAAGTTCTTTAACCAAGAACGCTTTTACTTGGTTCACAACTCTACCCCCCAATTCGATCCATCATTGGACCCAGTTGGAAAGATTGTTCCATGAACAATTCTATATGGGGCAAACCAAGATAAGCCTGAAAGAACTGGCCAGTGTGAAGAGACGTTTCACTGAACCTATAGACGAATATCTGAATAGGTTTAGGTTGCTTAAGGCGAGATGTTTTACACAAGTGCCAGAACATGAGTTGGTCGAAATAGCCGCAGGCGGTTTAGATTATTCCATTAGGAAGAAGCTAGACACCCAGTACCTAAGAGACATGGCCCAACTGGCCGACAGAGTTCGACAGGTCGAACGCCTCAAAGCTGAAAAAGCTAAGGCAACGAAAACTCACAAGAGAGAAAGAATAGCATACGTTGAGATGGATGACGAAGATCTAGAATCCTTCGACGATACTTTAACTGTCGAAGAAGGAGAAGTCGATTTAGCAGAACTAAAACAAGGGCCACCATACTCTTGTAAACAGTTAGTCCCCTCAAATGGGAAAAATCCCATTGGTCCAGACAGGACCAACGATAGGTTCCCAAAAAAGACTTATAGTTTTGACATCACAAAATGTGATGAAATATTCGACTTGCTAGTTAAAGATGGCCAAATGATAGTACCCCCTGGGGTAAAAGTGCCTCCTCTTGATCAAAGAAAGAAGAGAGGTTTTTGCAAATATCATAATTTTTTGGGCCATAAAACTTCTCAATGTTTTCTTTTCAGGAATCTTGTGCAAGACGCTATTGAGGAAGGGAGATTAAAGTTTGCTGACAAATCCCCCATGGCTGTCGACTCCAATCCACTGAAGGCTGAAGCCCACTATGCAGAACCCTCTGAGGTGAACATGATAGAGGCAACCAGGATCCAGTCGAAGAAGCCAGGAATTACCATGGTCGAAGTCTCAAAGGACCACATCAACATGCCAATCTTTGGCAGTTTTTCTGGAAATTTATCCAGGAAGACAATTGAGGCTGTCCAGAAAGCGGTCGAGGACCCGAAGTCGAAGACTGCTGAAACACAAAAAACTGGACCAAAGCCCAGTTCCCACTTGGCCACTGTTCAAGGCCAGACGGAGAATCTGGAGACACAAATGAAGCAACTAACTCTTGCTAGCAAAGATACAATGAATATCAACATGGTTGAACTTTCTGATCCTAAAGCATCAGAAGAGGCCACAAGGCAAGAGCAGGCTAATAAAACGGCTTTCCCTAGGGAAAACGAAAACTTGGCAGATTTTTTACAAAGATGCCAGAAGAAGAAATCGGAGGTGATGCTGTGTCCAAGATGCAGTTCAATCTTTGATAAAAAAGCTGCTGAGCACATTCAAGGCGTGAGAGCAGCGAACAAGAGAAGGGAGAATGCTGACCTTCGACATGATCCCAGAAGGGGTTCTAATCAAGACAAGAGGCCATTGACTTTTAGGCCTCCAACAAATGTACCAGTAGACACTTGGTACAAAACTTCTGGCCGAAAAAGGCCAAGTGAAGAGAAATGGCATTCTTTCGATGTGCCAAGAGGTTCCTCTTTAATTCAGAAGAAAGAGCCTCAAGTTGCTGCATCCAAGGTTGCTCAAGTATCCAGCAACTACAAAGGAAAAAATCCTATGTCTCGATCCCAATGGAGGAGATATCAAAGGAGACGAAAAGCAGAAAGGGAGGCTGCCAACGAACCTAAGGCAGAAACTAGTTCGAATGTTCCTCAAAGGAAACAAAGGAAGCCTTTAGAGAGAGAACCAGTTATCAACAGGCTAGTTTGGCCTAACCAGAGCGAAGTCGAAGACGAAGATGATGCTGAGTCCGACGATACTTTGGATATAATGGTGAATATTGTTTCAGTGCTGCCTAGGGGATTCAATCGATAAGTAGAAGTCGAAGCCAGTGACTGGGAGGTGGAACAAGAAATGGCCAAACATAGGCCAGTGTGCTATTTTGTCATGGACAATGGCACTACAGAGGAACAAAATGGCTTCTTCGAGCCACCTACAGAGGCGATGAAGAATCACCTCAAACCTTTGTTCATAAGGGCTAAGCTCGAAGAGACCACTGTGAATAAAATATTGGTCGACTGTGGGGCAACTATCAATATTATCCCTCACTCTATGCTAAGGAAGATTGGCAAAAGAGATGAGGAAATTAAACCTCACAATATGGTCCTGTCGAACTATGAGGGAGGCATTGGGACCACCATGGGAGTGATCCAGCTAGATATCAAAGTTGGGTCGATCCTTCGACCAACAATGTTCATGGTCATATCGGCCAAACCTAACTACAACCTTTTGTTAGGCCGTGAGTGGATTCATGGTGTTGGCGCTGTGCCTTCATCGATGCACCAAAGGCTGCTTCTATGGCGTCCAGATGGGATGGTCGAAAACATAGAGGCAGATCAAAGCTACTACCTTGGCGAAGTGAATCACTTGGGTGTGGCAGATTTCGACAAAAACTTGGCTCACATAGGGCCATGTCCAACTCCTGACTTCGACATGGCGCCAGCGCCAAACACCTTTTGTTCCCTATACCTGCATCCTGAGCATGGTTTCCAATGGGACAGAGAAGACTTGTCCCACATAGACTTCAGTGGGCTAACTGATATCCAACCAACTGGTTGGGGAAGTGAATTCAGTGATAATGACTGAGTCACAATCTCTGAAGCGAATTTCGGCTTATGTAGCCGAAACCAAGATGATAACGGCTCTCGAAGCCGAAGTAAAGTACATGGCCACACAGGCCAATGATCAACAATTATCTGCTGTTGGCCCAAGAAAGGATTTCGATCCAAGACCTCCTGATATCATGCCAGATGAAGTGCAGGAACAGAGGCTCGACGCCATCTATGACGATGAGCCTTTGGGCTTCGAAAAGGATCCCTTGGCGAACAACATTAAGATGTTAGCACAAGACCCTTTAGAAGAAATCAACTTAGGCGAAGGATCAGAGAAAAGGCCAACTTACATCAGCGCCAAAATTGATCCAGAACTTAGGTTGGAAGTAATCCAATTGCTGAAAGAGTTTAAAGACTGTTTTGCATGGGATTATGACGAAATGCCTGGTCTCGACAGAGGATTGGTAGAACTTCAGTTGCCAATAAAACCTGGAAAGAAGCCAATCAAGCAAAATCCAAGACGCTTCGCTCCAGAAATATTGTCGAAGATCAAAACGGAGGTCGAAAGACTTCTGAAATGCAAATTCATCCGTGTTACAAGGTATGTCGAATGGATTGCAAATATTGTGCCAGTAATTAAGAAAAATGGCACATTAAGGGTGTGCATAGATTTCAGAGATTTGAATGCTGCCACCCCCAAAGATGAATATCCTATGCCTGTGGCGGAAATGCTAGTCGATTCTGCCACTGGCTACGAATACCTGAGTATGCTCAACGGTTATTCAGGATATAATCAAATATTCATTGCTGAAGAGGATGTGTCGAAAACAGCTTTTCGATGCCCTGGGGCCTTAGGCACTTACGAATGGGTAGTGATGCCTTTTGGCCTAAAGAACGCTGGGGCAACGTACCAGCGAGCAATGAATACTATCTTCCATGATTTTATTAACACTTTTATGCAAGTTTATATTGATGATATTGTTATAAAATCTGTTTCCAGGAAGAGTCACATTGACCACCTTCGACAATCATTCGAAAGAATGAGAGAACATGGTCTGAAGATGAACCCTTTGAAGTGTGCGTTCTGTGTGAAAGCTGGAGATTTCTTGGGCTTCGTTGTCCACAAGAAAGGAATCGAAATCAATCAGAACAAGACGAAGGCAATTTTGGAAGCGAAAGCGCCATCGAATAAGAAGGAATTGCAATCTCTCTTAGGCAAGATAAATTTCTTAAGAAGGTTTATATCTAACCTAAGTGGGAAAGCTCAGGCCTTTTCACCCTTACTTCGACTGAATAAAGAGGGGTTCGAATGGGGTCAAGAGCAACAAGAAGCCTTCGACAAAATCAAAGGGTACCTCACTAAGCCACCTATTTTGGTGCCTCCTTGTAGTAATAGGAGTATGAGATTTTACATAGCTGCATCTGACAAAACTCTGGGAAGTATGTTAGCCCAAGAGGATGAGAATGGAGTCGAAAGACCCATTTATTATCTCAGTCGAGTTTTGAATGATGCAGAAACTAGATATAGCGAAGTTGAAAAATTGTGTCTATGTCTGTATTTATCTTGTACAAAACTCAAGCAATATATAAAACCAGTTGATGTTTATGTTTCGTCTCATTTTGATGTTTTCAAATATATGTTGTCGAAACCTATCTTGCATAGTCGAATTGGCAAGTGGGCATTAGCATTAACTGAATACTCCTTGACCTTTATGCCTCTTAAGGCAGTAAAAGGACAAGTGGTTGCAGAATTCATAGTGGACCACTCAATTCAAGTCGAGGATATTAATTATGTGGAGATAGAACCTTGGAAATTCTACTTCGATGGTTCCAGCCATAAAAATGGAACAGGAGTAGGAGTCTTGATTATTTCTCCAGATAAAATTCCAACAACATTCAAGTACCAAATAGAAGGTTCTTGTTCTAACAATGAGGCTGAGTATGAAGCTCTAATTACTGGCCTTGAGATATTGTTGGAATTGGGGGCAACTCGAGTCGAAATAATGGGAGACTCAGAGTTAGTCATCAAGCAAGTCACAAAGGAATATAAATGCATAAGAGAGAATCTCATTATGTACTTTGTGATAGCAAATCGTTTATTGAAACAATTTGAAAGTGTCAATATTCGACACATACCCAGAGTTGAAAATCAAATAGCCAATGACTTGGCACAAATTGCATCAGGGTATAAGATTTCAAAAACGAGATTACAAAGAGCAATCGAAGTTCGAGAGAAGATAAAAGCAACTTGTCTATCACCATCAGACTTGGAAGCAACGAGGCTAGGATATGCTGATCACTCAAACTTCGAGATTTCGTTCATTGATAATTTGTCAGAGCAAGATTGGAGGAAACCCATTGTGGACTATCTTCAAAATCCAGGAGCTTCGACAGAACGAAAAACAAAATACAGGGCGTTGAGTTTTGTACTCATGGGTAATGAGTTATTCAAGAAGACGCCTGAAGGGGTGTTGCTGAAATGTTTAAGTGAAACTGAAGCATACATAGCCCTTTCGACTACGCATGCTGGGGCATGTGGGGCTCACCAAGCAGGCCATAAGATGAAATGGTTGTTGTTTCGACAAGGACTATATTGGCCCACTATGCTGAAAGATTGTGTTGAGTTCGCCAAAGGTTGCCAAGAGTGTCAAGTTCATACAGGCATCCAGCATGTACCAGCAAGCGAACTTCACTCGATAGTGAAGCCTTGGCCCTTTAGAGGATGGGCGTTGGATCTCATTGGAGAGATTCGACCAGCATCATCAAAGAGTCAGAAATACATATTGGTAGGCATTGATTATTTTACTAAATGGATCGAAGTTGTCCCTTTAGTCAATGTAGACCAAGAAAATGTCATTGAATTCATTCAAAAGAACATTATATTTAGGTATGGAATCCCTGAGACAATAACAACTGATCAAGGGTCAGTCTTCACTGGTCGAAAGATGCAGGAATTTGCTCAGGAAACAGGTTTCAAACTCCTAACATCCACGCCTTACTATGCACAGGCGAATGGTCAAGTCGAAGCAGCTAACAAAGTGGTGATTGGCTTGATAAAGAAACATGTTGGGAAGAAACCAAAGAATTGGCATAAGACGTTAGACCAGATTTTATGGGCTTGTCGAACGTCCCCAAAAGAAGCTACTGGTACAACACCATATAGGCTAACTTTTGGCCATGATGCAGTATTGCCAGCAGAAATTTGTCTTCAATCTGCAAGAGTTCAGAGGCATTATGATATTCCTTCTGAGGTTTATTGGAATATGATGTTAGATGAACTGGTGGATTTAGACGAAGAGAGATTACACGCTCTCGACTTACTCAGGCTTCAGAAGAAAAGAGTAGAAGACTCTTATAATAGAAAGGTAAAACCTAAGGTATTTTTGCCTGAAGATTTAGTTTGGAAGGTAATTCTTCCCATGGATCGACGGGATCGAAGCATGAGGAAATGGTCACCCAAGTGGGAAGGACCCTTTAGAGTTATCCAAACTTTTTCTGGTGGAGCCTATGAAGTCGAAGAGATAAGTGGAGATAAAAGGCTCTTGAGAGTAAATGGTAAATATTTGAAAAAATACAAGCCTATACTTCAAGAGATAAAAATAAAATAATAAAAAAAAAAACAAGCTAAATTAACCATAAAAAAATGCCAAAATGGAAATTTTTATTAATTCCAGCCAAGATGGCAATTGTTGTCGAATAACGATTACAGAAGATGGTTACAAAAGAGAATCAATCAAAAGGTAAGAGAATTCTTGAGTCGAAGATACTTGGCATACTGCAGCTCCAACCTCTTTTTGCACCAAGAGTTTTCCTGCACTAGCTTGGCAATTTGAGCGTCGAGGCTTTGGGCCCTCTCAGCGAATTCCAGGCCTTGCTTGATCTCAGTCTGGCTCTCGGTGTCTGAGATGGTCGAAAGAATTTCCTCCTGGAGTACAGTGTTGGCGTTTATCTTCGCCTCTATCTCTGCGATTTGTGCTCGAAAGGAGACATTCTCTCGCTCAATGGCATCGACTCTTTCCTGTGCAGACGCTTTTTGTTTCGACAACTCGGCAATTCGAGAGGTCGAATCGGAGACAGCAGTCCACGCAGATGAGCTTTTGCCATGCAGCACTTCGAGCTGACTGTTAAAACCTCTTTGGCGCCTGTAATCCGCTGAGACCTGATCAATCATAGAGTGTAACTCCATGATCAAGTCGGAGATTTCTGGGGCTACAGCTTCGAAGTCAACAGCATTCAAGACCTCCTTTAAGCATGATAGAGCAGTGGGGTCCCCCTCTAAAGTCTTCATTAAATCCCTCTTAAAGAACTGGGCCTTAACCTTCGCCAACGCATCATCAAGAGGAGAAGTTTCAGTAGACTTCCCCGACAGGGTAGGAATTTCCTGGCTAGTGTCAGATGAACTCTTACTCTCGATGATTGCATTGAGGTAGCTGACAGGGTCAGTTTGTTTCAAGATTTCCAAGTCCTCTTTTGACTTGTGCTTTGAGGAGGTAACCCTTGCCACAGTATTATCTTGGGCTTGAGGCTGTTGAATGCTGAGTGCCTCGATTGGTTGCTCTTCGACTTGGACTGAGGCGGTACCAGCGTCGACTTGTGGTTCTTCGTTATCATCACCCTGGGGTCCTTCGCCAGCGTCATTTTGTGGCTCTTCGCTAGCATCACCCTGGTGTCCTTCGCCAGTACCACCTTGGTGCTCTTCGTCAACAGCATCTTGATTCTCTTCGCCATTGCCTTGGTCTCTTCCTTCAGGATTCTCTTCTGACGACAAGTCCACCACATGAACCGTTTCTGGTTGTTGTTCCTCCACTGGCTGTGTTTCCTCCACCATAGGTTCTTCTGTTGTCTTCTCCACTGTTTCAGCATTGGCCTCATTCTCAGTATGGGCTTCGTCATTGCCCAAATCTTTTTCCTGAGGCCTGCTAAGGTCAGCAGATTCTAGAGTTTCTGAAGTCCTTGGTGGAGAACTTTCAGTAGTGTCCTAAAAAAGAAAGAAGACAAATCTTCAGATATCGAAAGAGACACAATCGAATACTGGTATCTATGCCTAAGTTATAAAAAGGGTCCAATAGATTACCTGTGGATTAACTTCAGCCCCAGGGCTGGAATTGTCACTTTCGACAGGCTTGGTAAGAAGAGCGTTCAGTTCCTCCTCAGTTGGCTCCTCGATGATCACTGCAGGTGGCTTAGGCTTTCTCACAGCGACCTTTATTCTGACGGTTCGACCTTCAGGAGCAGGAGCAGGAACAGAAGCGTCCTTCGTTAACTTTCGCCTCTTTAAGGGAGCAGGAGGGGAATCACTTTCGTCATCACTCCCAGATTCGACCACCAATGCTGCCCGTTTCTTGGGCGAAGGGGCCTAGAAAACCAACAGGAATTCGATTGAGTAATTGCATCGAAAATAAAAAATCGAAAGCCAGAAGAAAAATAAAGAAAATCTGGTTACCGATACAAGAGGTTTCCTCGAAGAGCCTTCCCCTTGTTGGTTGCTTATGGTCTTCGCCGGCGCTGTAGTCTTCGCCGGCGGTGGAGGTTTTGTTGAAGGGCCTCCTCCTTGTGGGCCTTCTGTAGCCTTCTTGGCTAGAGGTTTTCGAACAACTGAAAGCAAAAGAAAAGGTTAACAGGCTAGCAGTCGAAGAGAAAGACAAAAAGTAATGTGAGAGAATAAACTTACATTTCTTGACCTTGTCCAACACAAGGACAAAAGACTTCTGCAACTCTGCCATGAAGTCCTTCTCGTCGAAGTAGTACTCAGCATAATAGCTTCTCCACCACTCCTCGAAGGATGGTGAGCAAAGGAAATTAAGCTGGTAGTCAAACAGCGAGAGGATTGTTCGACCAGCATATCTTCCGATATGCTTGATGGCAGCTTCTTCTGTATAATCGTTGCAGAAGTACAACATTGACTTCTCTCTTTGAAAAATAGGAGAAGGCAGGGTTTGGATGATACCAAACTGGCGAGATACCAGATTTGGTTGATAGGCAAGCAGACTCAAATGAGTCTTAGAACTCTTAAATCGAAGAGGCATGATCCTGGGTGTCAGGAACGCCTCCCAAAGTACGGTGTGCTCATCGACATTGGGACCACTCGATTCCTTTGGATGTGGCCTTGTGAACCATGCTGGCCCCACCCTCCGTTGAGCAAATGGAGCCATAGTTGAAACAAATTCCTTCCTTCGAGCGAACATCAGAACGAAGTTAGTAAAGGTTTGTTGAAACTCCAGCCCATCTTCCACAGGTGTCAGCAGAGCCAGCCTAATTCCTTCGATACGTCTATTAGCTATCGCTGGGGCTTGTTCATTTATCTGAATCTTCTTGGGTAAGAAAGATTCGAAATTGGCGTTGAGCCACAGTTGAAGTAGCCAGAAAGGCCCAGCGAGTAGCAAATTGGCCCTATCTTCGACATGTTTCAGAAGAGTGACCCCATTGCTGATCGAGTCATAAAGACTGGCCAGAATTAGTTCTGCCAAACAGATGTTTTGGCGGTGATGCAGTTGGGTAGCAAGAGTGACCATCTTTTTGGTCACCTGCAGAGATTTCGAGCAAAACACAAAGCGAGTTAGCCATAAGGCTAGAAATGCTATGTGTTCGACATCCGACACCGCGTCTGTCGACCTGTCATGATAATGGTTGATAAAGGTGGTGTATGTTGGCTTGGTCTCAGAGAAGCCAATTTGGTCCTCCGACATCTCCTCCGGGTCGAAGTAATCTCCGATTGGTCGAAGGCCAGTAATAGCTGCTACGTCGAAGAGTGTGGGGGTTAACATCCCACATGGAAGATGAAAAGTGAAGTGAGAGTAATCCCAGAACAACAGCGAAGCTATAAGCATCTCTGGGGAGTAGTTTAAGCCTGTCTTCGACAGCATCACTAGGTCGAAGATTCCCATTTCCTTCCAGACTGGAGTTTGATGTTTCTCCAACTTTGTTAGCCAAGCAACATAGTCGGAGGTCAGATTAGGGCAAGACCTGAAGACCCTAACACTTCTGTTGAAGAAGCGGAGGTCGATTTTTTCGCGTGTAGGGTCTTCGTTGTCTTCTGCGTCCTTCTTGGCGCATGCTACTGGCTTGAGTTTCTCGACGATGGGGAAATAGCTCTTGATCTTCAGAGCTTCAGAGATGCTTGGATTCATGGGGCCAGACATTGCGAAGATCTGGTTGGAGTATCCAACCGGGATCATCAAGTGGCGCGAATAAGCATCGCGAACGGAGATGTCAGAAGGTTCAGGAACCCTTCGTTTCCCTGTAGAGTTCACTACCGGAGCAGTAACAAAGACCTTGGGTTTAACATGTTGTTCAGTTGGTGTGTTAGCCTTGGGGGCAGTAGAAGCAGAGGCCATTGTTGAGGATGAAGATGAAGTGAAAGAGGGAGAGTTTTCTGCAAAGAGAGCAAGCTTGTACGAAAACAAGGAAGTTTGAAGGCTAGTTTGCGTAAAAAGTCCCACAATGGGATATTCACTACTATTTATAGTAGTGGGAAAAATCTCCAATAACGAGGACATTAAATGTCATTTAATGTTGCAGGAATTAGTGGGACGCGTGGCAGCATCCTGTTGTTTTGGCCGTTTCTGCAGAAACAGAGAGACGCAGCGTGCGTCCTCGTTTTTGGGATTTGTCATAATGACAAATTCTGAAGTGACGTTTGGTACTGCACGCCGTACTGAAAGTGACGTCCTAGGATCAAATCAATGATGGTTTCTTGGGATTGCCAATAGTTGGTAAAAAGCAACAAAAAGTGCACAAGTTAACTTGTGACTAAGCGTGGAAAGACAGGTGTCGAATGGCGTTTTCAAAGAATGCCTTTTTCTTTCAGAGTCGAAATAAGGCATTCTTGGGGGGCAATTTGTTGGCTCCTAAATTCGACACCTTTGTTTTGATTGGTGTCAGCCATTAAAAGCTGAAAGATGCTTTCGACTGGCTAAGCCTGTCGAAGTGCCTGTCGAAAGATGGCAAAATACTTAGAAGATTTCTTCCAAGGAAGAAGGCTGGTTGCCTTCGACATCGAAGGAGTTTTCGTCGAAGACGTCTCTTGATGAAGGTGTTCGATGGTCCAGAGTGGAGCAGTTTGAAATTCAAAGCTTTGGAGGGAAAACGGTTTCCAGCAGTTACTACGTGCAAACGTGCAAGGATCTGGAGCGTCGAGCATGGAGAACGTGCCAAGTGGATTGATCTCGAGGCAATGTAACTGCCCGACGGTTACTTGGAAGGTTTTAGTATAAATAGGAGTAGACATGTAGTTTCTCGCGTGTGTTCACAATTATATACATAGTCACTCATTTAGATTCAAGTACCCAGTGTGAGCGAAAGAATTGTTGAGAAATGTATGTGTGAAACACCAATTTTATCAATTAAAGTCATTTACTTTTCCAGCATTTTACTTGCTTTTCTCCTTTAAATTCCTGTCGAACCTTTACTTTAAAGCTTTGTTTATTTTACCAAGCCTTTCCTTTATGCAATTTACTTGAAACCTTTTATTTAAAGCCTTATCCACCTTAATCAAACTTCAAAATCAACCTATGTCCATAGGATCAATCTGATCGATCCTGCGAGTAACCAAATAAGTAACCATTTGGAGGATCAGCGGTTGTTTACCAAAACCCGAGGTAAACAGACGAATTATGATGAAAATCTGATGAAATTTGAAGAGAATGTAAATCTTAAGAAAATATGATTAAATCTGACTTAAGCATAAATCTGAAGAAAATATGATGAAATCTGAAGTAATCATAAGTCTGAAGAAAAACTGATGAAATTTTAAGTGAGAATAAATTTAAATAAATTATGATGAAATAAAAAAACTGATGAAATTTGAAGCAAATATAAATCTGCAGAAAATCTGATGAAAAATGGAGAAATCTTAAGTAAATTTGATGAATTTTGATATAAACCTAAATTTGAAGAAAATCTTATGAACCTTGAAGTAATACATAAGTCTATAAAAATATGGTGAAATCTGATGAATTATGAAGTGAAAATAAATGTTAAGAAAATAAAAAGAAAATTTGATGAAATTTGATGAAATTGAGTGGAACCTAAATCTGAAAATCTCATTAAATCTGAACAAAGTCTGACGGAATTCGAAGTGAACAAAAATCTGATGAAATACTCATGAAATTTTAGGTCTATATAAATCTGAAGAAAATCGGATGAAATAAAAAAAACTGATGAAAACTAGAAGTAAACAAATATTTGTAGGATATCAGATGAAATTTGAAGAAAATTTTATGAAATTTGAAGTGAACATAAATTTGAAGAAACTGTGATGAATTATGATGAAAATCTGATGAAATTTGAAGAGAATGTAAATCTTTAGAAAATATGATTAAATATGACTTAAGCATAAATCTGAAGAAAATATTATGAAATCTGAAGTAATCATAAGTCTGAAGAAAAACTGATGAAATTTTAAGTGAGAATAAATTTAAAGAAATTATGATGAAATAAAAAAACTGATGAAATTTGAGGCAAATATAAATCTGCAGAAAATCAGTTGAAAAATTGAGAAATCTTAAGTAAATTTGATGAATTTTGATATAAACCTAAATTTGAAGAAAATCTTATGAACCTTGAAGTAATACATAAGTCTATAAAAATATGGTGAAATCTCATGAATTATGAAGTGAAAATAAATGTTAAGAAAATCAAAAGAAAATTTGATGAAATTTGATGAAATTGAGTGGAACCTAAATCTGAAAATCTGATTAAATCTGAACAAAGTATGCCGAAATTCGAAGTGAACAAAAATCGGATGAAATACTCATGAAATTTTAGGTATATATAAATCTGAAGAAAATCGGATGAAATAAAAAAAACTGATGAAAACTTGAAGTAAACAAATATTTGTGGGATATCAGATGAAATTTGAAGAAAATTTTATGAAATTTGAAGTGAACATAAATTTGAAGAAACTGTGATGAATTATGATGAAAATCTGATGAAATTTGAAGAGAATGTAAATCTTAAGAAAATATGATTAAATGTGACTTAAGCATAAATCTGAAGAAAATATGATGAAATCTGAAGTAATCATAAGTCTGAAGAAAAACTGATGAAATTTTAAGTGAGACTAAATTTAAAGAAATTATGATGAAATAAAAAAACTGATGAAATTTGAAGCAAATATAAATCTGCAAAAAATCAGTTGAAAAATTGAGAAATCTTAAGTAAATTTGATGAATTTTGATATAAACCTAAATTTGAAGAAAATCTTATGAACCTTGAAGTAATACATAAGTCTATAAAAATATGGTGAAATCTGACGAATTATGAAGTGAAAATAAATGTTAAGAAAATAAAAAGAAAATTTGATGAAATTTGATGAAATTGAGTGGAACCTAAATATGAAAATCTCATTAAATCTGAACAAAGTCTGACGGAATTCGAAGTGAACAAAAATCTGATGAAATACTCATGAAATTTTAGGTCTATATAAATCTGAAAAAAATCGGATGAAATAAAAAAAACTGATGAAAACTAGAAGTAAACAAATATTTGTAGGATATCAGATGAAATTTGATGAAAATTTTATGAAATTTGAAGTGAACATAAATTTGAAGAAACTGTGACGAATTATGATGAAAATCTGATGAAATTTGAAGAGAATGTAAATCTTTAGAAAATATGATTAAATCTGACTTAAGCATAAATCTGAAGAAAATATGATGAAATCTGAAGTAATCATAAGTCTGAAGAAAAACTGATGAAATTTTAAGTGAGAATAAATTTAAATAAATTATGATGAAATAAAAAAACTGATGAAATTTGAAGCAAATATAAATCTGCAGAAAATCAGTTGAAAAATTGAGAAATCTTAAGTAAATTTGATGAATTTTGATATAAACCTAAATTTGAAGAAAATCTTATGAACCTTGAAGTAATACATAAGTCTATAAAAATATGGTGAAATCTGACGAATTATGAAGTGAAAATAAATGTTAAGAAAATAAAAAGAAAATTTGATGAAATTTGATGAAATTGAGTGGAACCTAAATATGAAAATCTCATTAAATCTGAACAAAGTCTGACGGAATTCGAAGTGAACAAAAATCTGATGAAATACTCATGAAATTTTAGGTCTATATAAATCTGAAAAAAATCGGATGAAATAAAAAAAACTGATGAAAACTAGAAGTAAACAAATATTTGTAGGATATCAGATGAAATTTGATGAAAATTTTATGAAATTTGAAGTGAACATAAATTTGAAGAAACTGTGACGAATTATGATGAAAATCTGATGAAATTTGAAGAGAATGTAAATCTTTAGAAAATATGATTAAATCTGACTTAAGCATAAATCTGAAGAAAATATGATGAAATCTGAAGTAATCATAAGTCTGAAGAAAAACTGATGAAATTTTAAGTGAGAATAAATTTAAATAAATTATGATGAAATAAAAAAACTGATGAAATTTGAAGCAAATATAAATCTGCAGAAAATCTGATGAAAAATGGAGAAATCTTAAGTAAATTTGATGAATTTTGATATAAACCTAAATTTGAAGAAAATCTTATGAACCTTGAAGTAATACATAAGTCTATAAAAATATGGTGAAATCTGATGAATTATGAAGTGAAAATAAATGTTAAGAAAATAAAAAGAAAATTTGATGAAATTTGATGAAATTGAGTGGAACCTAAATCTGAAAATCTCATTAAATCTGAACAAAGTCTGACGGAATTCGAAGTGAACAAAAATCTGATGAAATACTCATGAAATTTTAGGTCTATATAAATCTGAAGAAAATCGGATGAAATAAAAAAAACTGATGAAAACTAGAAGTAAACATATATTTGTAGGATATCAGATGAAATTTGAAGAAAATTTTATGAAATTTGAAGTGAACATAAATTTGAAGAAACTGTGACGAATTATGATGAAAATCTGATGAAATTTGAAGAGAATGTAAATCTTTAGAAAATATGATTAAATCTGACTTAAGCATAAATCTGAAGAAAGTATGATGAAATCTGAAGTAATCATAAGTCTGAAGAAAAACTGATGAAATTTTAAGTGAGAATAAATTTAAAGAAATTATGATGAAATAAAAAAACTGATGAAATTTGAGGCAAATATAAATCTGCAGAAAATCTGATGAAAAATGGAGAAATCTTAAGTAAATTTGATGAATTTTGATATAAACCTAAATTTGAAGAAAATCTTATGAACCTTGAAGTAATACATAAGTCTATAAAAATATGGTGAAATCTCATGAATTATGAAGTGAAAATAAATGTTAAGAAAATCAAAAGAAAATTTGATGAAATTTGATGAAATTGAGTGGAACCTAAATCTGAAAATCTGATTAAATCTGAACAAAGTATGCCGAAATTCGAAGTGAACAAAAATCGGATGAAATACTCATGAAATTTTAGGTATATATAAATCTGAAGAAAATCGGATGAAATAAAAAAAACTGATGAAAACTTGAAGTAAACAAATATTTGTGGGATATCAGATGAAATTTGAAGAAAATTTTATGAAATTTGAAGTGAACATAAATTTGAAGAAACTGTGATGAATTATGATGAAAATCTGATGAAATTTGAAGAGAATGTAAATCTTAAGAAAATATGATTAAATGTGACTTAAGCATAAATCTGAAGAAAATATGATGAAATCTGAAGTAATCATAAGTCTGAAGAAAAACTGATGAAATTTTAAGTGAGACTAAATTTAAAGAAATTATGATGAAATAAAAAAACTGATGAAATTTGAAGCAAATATAAATCTGCAAAAAATCAGTTGAAAAATTGAGAAATCTTAAGTAAATTTGATGAATTTTGATATAAACCTAAATTTGAAGAAAATCTTATGAACCTTGAAGTAATACATAAGTCTATAAAAATATGGTGAAATCTGACGAATTATGAAGTGAAAATAAATGTTAAGAAAATAAAAAGAAAATTTGATGAAATTTGATGAAATTGAGTGGAACCTAAATATGAAAATCTCATTAAATCTGAACAAAGTCTGACGGAATTCGAAGTGAACAAAAATCTGATGAAATACTCATGAAATTTTAGGTCTATATAAATCTGAAAAAAATCGGATGAAATAAAAAAAACTGATGAAAACTAGAAGTAAACAAATATTTGTAGGATATCAGATGAAATTTGATGAAAATTTTATGAAATTTGAAGTGAACATAAATTTGAAGAAACTGTGACGAATTATGATGAAAATCTGATGAAATTTGAAGAGAATGTAAATCTTTAGAAAATATGATTAAATCTGACTTAAGCATAAATCTGAAGAAAATATGATGAAATCTGAAGTAATCATAAGTCTGAAGAAAAACTGATGAAATTTTAAGTGAGAATAAATTTAAATAAATTATGATGAAATAAAAAAACTGATGAAATTTGAAGCAAATATAAATCTGCAGAAAATCAGTTGAAAAATTGAGAAATCTTAAGTAAATTTGATGAATTTTGATATAAACCTAAATTTGAAGAAAATCTTATGAACCTTGAAGTAATACATAAGTCTATAAAAATATGGTGAAATCTGACGAATTATGAAGTGAAAATAAATGTTAAGAAAATAAAAAGAAAATTTGATGAAATTTGATGAAATTGAGTGGAACCTAAATATGAAAATCTCATTAAATCTGAACAAAGTCTGACGGAATTCGAAGTGAACAAAAATCTGATGAAATACTCATGAAATTTTAGGTCTATATAAATCTGAAAAAAATCGGATGAAATAAAAAAAACTGATGAAAACTAGAAGTAAACAAATATTTGTAGGATATCAGATGAAATTTGATGAAAATTTTATGAAATTTGAAGTGAACATAAATTTGAAGAAACTGTGACGAATTATGATGAAAATCTGATGAAATTTGAAGAGAATGTAAATCTTAAGAAAATATGATTAAATATGACTTAAGCATAAATCTGAAGAAAATATGATGAAATCTGAAGTAATCATAAGTCTGAAGAAAAACTGATGAAATTTTAAGTGAGAATAAATTTAAAGAAATTATGATGAAATAAAAAAACTGATGAAATTTGAAGCAAATATAAATCTGCAGAAAATCATTTGAAAAATTGAGAAATCTTAAGTAAATTTGATGAATTTTGATATAAACCTAAATTTGAAGAAAATCTTATGAACCTTGAAGTAATACATAAGTCTATAAAAATATGGTGAAATCTCATGAATTATGAAGTGAAAATAAATGTTAATAAAATCAAAAGAAAATTTGATGAAATTGAGTGGAACCTAAATCTGAAAATCTGATTAAATCTGAACAAAGTATGCCGAAATTCGAAGTGAACAAAAATCGGATGAAATACTCATGAAATTTTAGGTATATATAAATCTGAAGAAAATCGGATGAAATAAAAAAAACTGATGAAAACTTGAAGCAAACAAATATTTGTGGGATATCAGATGAAATTTGAAGAAAATTTTATGAAATTTGAAGTGAACATAAATTTGAAGAAACTGTGATGAATTATGATGAAAATCTGATGAAATTTGAAGAGAATGTAAATCTTAAGAAAATATGATTAAATGTGACTTAAGCATAAATCTAAAGAAAATATGATGAAATCTGCAGTAATCATAAGTCTGAAGAAAAACTGATGAAATTTTAAGTGAGAATAAATTTAAAGAAATTATGATGAAATAAAAAAACTGATGAAATTTGAAGCAAATATAAATCTGCAGAAAATCAGTTGAAAAATTGAGAAATCTTAAGTAAATTTGAGGAATTTTGATATAAACCTAAATTTGAAGAAAATCTTATGAACCTTGAAGTAATACATAAGTCTATAAAAATATGGTGAAATCTCATGAATTATGAAGTGAAAATAAATGTTAATAAAATCAAAAGAAAATTTGATGAAATTTGATGAAATTGAGTGGAACCTAAATCTGAAAATCTGAACAAAGTATGACGAAATTCGAAGTGAACAAAAATCTGATGAAATACTCATGAAATTTTAGGTATATATAAATTTGAAGAAAATCGGATGAAATAAAAAAAACTGATGAAAACTTGAAGTAAACAAATATTTGTAGGATATCAGATGAAATTTGAAGAAAATTTTATGAAATTTGAAGTGAACATAAATTTGAAGAAACTGTGATGAATTATGATGAAAATCTGATGAAATTTGAAGAGAATGTAAAGCTTAAGAAAATATGATTAAATCTGACTTAAGTATAAATCTGAAAGAAATATGATGAAATCTGAAGTAATCATAAGTCTGAAGAAAAACTGATGAAATTTTAAGTGAGAATAAATTTAAAGAAATTATGATGAAATAAAAAAACTGATGAAATTTGAAGCAAATATAAATCTACAGAAAATCTTAAGTAAATTTGATGAATTTTGATATAAACCTAAATTTGAAGAAAATCTTATGAACCTTGAAGTAATACATAAGTCTATAAAAATATGGTGAAATCTGATGAATTATGAAGTGAAAATAAATGTTAAGAAAATCAAAAGAAAATTTGATGAAATTGAGTGGAACCTAAATCTGAAAATCTGATTAAATCTGAAGAAATTCTGACGGAATTAGAAGTGAACAAAAATCTGATGAAATACTCATGAAATTTTAGGTCTATATAAATCTGAAGAAAATCGGATGAAATAAAAAAAACTGATGAAAACTAGAAGTAAACAAATATTTGTAGGATATCAGATGAAATTTGAAGAAAATTTTATGAAATTTGAAGTGAACATAAATTTGAAGAAACTGTGACGAATTATGATGAAAATCTGATGAAATTTGAAGAGAATGTAAATCTTAAGAAAATATGATTAAATCTGACTTAAGCATAAATCTGAAGAAAATATGATGAAATCTGAAGTAATCATAAGTCTCAAGAAAAACTGATGAAATTTTAAGTGAGAATAAATTTAAATAAATTATGATGAAATAAAAAAACTGATGAAATTTGAAGCAAATATAAATCTGCAGAAAATCTGATGAAAAATGGAGAAATCTTAAGTAAATTTGATGAATTTTGATATAAACCTAAATTTGAAGAAAATCTTATGAACCTTGAAGTAATACATAAGTCTATAAAAATATGGTGAAATCTGATGAATTATGAAGTGAAAATAAATGTTAAGAAAATAAAAAGAAAATTTGATGAAATTTGATGAAATTGAGTGGAACCTAAATCTGAAAATCTCATTAAATCTGAACAAAGTCTGACGGAATTCGAAGTGAACAAAAATCTGATGAAATACTCATGAAATTTTAGGTCTATATAAATCTGAAGAAAATCGGATGAAATAAAAAAAACTGATGAAAACTAGAAGTAAACAAATATTTGTAGGATATCAGATGAAATTTGAAGAAAATTTTATGAAATTTGAAGTGAACATAAATTTGAAGAAACTGTGACGAATTATGATGAAAATCTGATGAAATTTGAAGAGAATGTAAATCTTTAGAAAATATGATTAAATCTGACTTAAGCATAAATCTGAAGAAAATATGATGAAATCTGAAGTAATCATAAGTCTGAAGAAAAACTGATGAAATTTTAAGTGAGAATAAATTTAAAGAAATTATGATGAAATAAAAAAACTGATGAAATTTGAGGCAAATATAAATCTGCAGAAAATCTGATGAAAAATGGAGAAATCTTAAGTAAATTTGATGAATTTTGATATAAACCTAAATTTGAAGAAAATCTTATGAACCTTGAAGTAATACATAAGTCTATAAAAATATGGTGAAATCTGATGAATTATGAAGTGAAAATAAATGTTAAGAAAATCAAAAGAAAATTTGATGAAATTGAGTGGAACCTAAATCTGAAAATCTGATTAAATCTGAACAAATTCTGACGGAATTAGAAGTGAACAAAAATCTGATGAAATACTCATGAAATTTTAGGTCTATATAAATCTGAAGAAAATCGGATGAAATAAAAAAAACTGATGAAAACTAGAAGTAAACAAATATTTGTAGGATATCAGATGAAATTTGAAGAAAATTTTATGAAATTTGAAGTGAACATAAATTTGAAGAAACTGTGACGAATTATGATGAAAATCTGATGAAATTTGAAGAGAATGTAAATCTTAAGAAAATATGATTAAATCTGACTTAAGCATAAATCTAAAGAAAATATGATGAAATCTGAAGTAATCATAAGTCTCAAGAAAAACTGATGAAATTTTAAGTGAGAATAAATTTAAATAAATTATGATGAAATAAAAAAACTGATGAAATGTGAAGCAAATATAAATCTGCAGAAAATCTGATGAAAAATGGAGAAATCTTAAGTAAATTTGATGAATTTTGATATAAACCTAAATTTGAAGAAAATCTTATGAACCTTGAAGTAATACATAAGTCTATAAAAATATGGTGAAATCTGATGAATTATGAAGCGAAAATAAATGTTAAGAAAATAAAAAGAAAATTTGATGAAATTGAGTGGAACCTAAATCTGAAAATCTCATTAAATCTGAACAAAGTCTGACGGAATTCGAAGTGAACAAAAATCTGATGAAATACTCATGAAATTTTAGGTCTATATAAATCTGAAGAAAATCGGATGAAATAAAAAAAATTGATGAAAACTAGAAGTAAACAAATATTTGTAGGATATCAGATGAAATTTGAAGAAAATTTTATGAAATTTGAAGTGAACATAAATTTGAAGAAACTGTGACGAATTATGATGAAAATCTGATGAAATTTGAAGAGAATGTAAATCTTTAGAAAATATGATTAAATCTGACTTAAGCATAAATCTGAAGAAAATATGATGAAATCTGAAGTAATCATAAGTCTGAAGAAAAACTGATGAAATTTTAAGTGAGAATAAATTTAAAGAAATTATGATGAAATAAAAAAACTGATGAAATTTGAGGCAAATATAAATCTGCAGAAAATCTGATGAAAAATGGAGAAATCTTAAGTAAATTTGATGAATTTTGATATAAACCTAAATTTGAAGAAAATCTTATGAACCTTTAAGTAATACACAAGTCTATAAAAATATGGTGAAATCTGATGAATTATGAAGTGAAAATAAATGTTAAGAAAATCAAAAGAAAATTTGATGAAATTTGATGAAATTGAGTGGAACCTAAATCTGAAAATCTGATTAAATCTGAACAAAGTCTGACGAAATTTGAAGTGAACAAAAATCTGATGAAATACTCATGAAGTTTTAGGTCTATATAAATCTGAAGAAAATCGGATGAAGTAAAAAAAACTGATGAAAACTTGAAGTAAACAAATATTTGTAGGATATCAGATGAAATTTGAAGAAAATTTTATGAAATTTGAAGTGAACATAAATTTGAAGAAACTGTGATGAATTATGATGAAAATCTGATGAAATTTGAAGAGAATGTAAATCTTAAGAAAATATGATTAAATCTGACTTAAGCATAAATCTGAAGAAAATATGATGAAATCTGAAGTAATCATAAGTCTGAAGAAAAACTGATGAAATTTTGAGTGAGAATAAATTTAAAGAAATTATGATGTGTGATCGGTGGATCTGGAACTGACTGTTTAACGCTGGTTCGCGAAATGTCGCGGAAGCAAGAGTCGCCACCGTCTTTTATTTTCTCCAAATGGAAAGGACAAAAGCACAGAAAAATTCCTTAAAGAGATTGCTCTCGGTTCGGGAGGTAGATTATAGAAAGGAATTTTTCTGTGCTTTTGTCCTTTCCATTTGGAGAAAATAAAAGACGGTGGCGACTCTTGCTTCCGCGACATTTCGCGAACCAGCGTTAAACAGTCAGTTCCAGATCCACCGATCACAGAACTGGCGACTCTGCTGGGGAAAGAAGACTTTGTTGACGACACTCTTTCCATGGCTTTTGGCTGAGGATAACCCAGTTATATCCTGTTAAGGAAATAACTCTTTAAATAAAGCCGGACGACGCGTTCGTGCTCTGCGAGGGGGTAAGCTTCCAGAATCTACTGGGGATGAGCTTACTGCTTGGGGAGATATGGATTCCAACTTTCCTGGGGAAACTGGGTTGGACTTTCTGGGGAAGTTTTGAACTGTAATGCTGTAGGTTGAAAGAGGGAACCTATGTAGGGTTGCCTGCTGATGAGCTCGTGTAAAACCGCATCTGAAATGGAGAAGGAACCTGGGTAGGGTTACGTTGATGATGAGTTCGTGTAAAACTTCGTTTTTGGAAAGGGGGAACCTGTGTAGGGTCTCTGGGTGACGAGTCCATGTAAAACTGCATCTTGAATAGGGGGAACCGGTGTAGGGTTGCTTGGTGAGGTAAGTTCATGTAAAACTTCTTGATGAACCGGGGTGAGGTTATCTTGAAATAAATCCATGTAAGATTTCAGGAGGAACCGGGGTTAGGTTACCTTGGGGTAAATCCATGTGAGATTTCTTGACGAACCGGGGTAAGGTTGCTTCGGGATGAGTTTGTGTACAAACTTCTTGGATGAACCGGGGTAAGGTTGCTTGGGATAAACCCATGTAAGGTTTCTAGAGGAACCGGGGTTAGGTTACTTGACGAGTTTGTGTAAAAACTTCGGGATGAACCGGGGTTAGGTCATCTTGGGATAGGTCCATGTGAGACCCTTGGAGGAACCGGGGTTAGGTTATTTGGATAGGTCCATGTAAGACTTCTGGGGGAACCGGGGTTAGGTTACTTGGATAAGTTTGTGTAAAAACTTTGATGAACCGGGGTTAGGTCATCTTGAGATAGGTCCATGTGAGACTTCAGGAGGAACCGGGGTTAGGTTACCTTGGGATAAGTTTGTGTAAAAACTTTGATGAACCGGGGTTAGGTCATCTTGAGATAGGTCCATGTGAGACTTCAGGAGGAACCGGGCTTAGGTTACCTTGGGATAAGTTTGTGTAAAACTTTGATGAACCGGGGTTAGGTCATCTTGTGGAGGAAGAGTCTGTGTGTGACTTTGTCTGAAGGTTGAGAAGAAACCGGTGTTGGGTTGCATGATTTTGATTAAGTGGATGATTATCCTGTTTAGTTTCATATATTAACTCACAATCTAGAATTTGTAAAGGCAGATGGTAATCATTCTTATGCTGATCTGTCCTTTGTACTTTGGTTGACAGAGCAATTGGATCGCCTGGATAACTCATTATTGCCCCTGCTTCGGAGGTGAGGGAAGCATTATTGCTCCTGCTTCGGAGATGAGGGAAGAGGATACCCGTGTGGGTGATTGACAAATCTTTGAGTAGACAAGTGATGAGATACCGGAACATAGTCGTACGCTTTAGATCCCTAACTTTTGCCTGGACCGCCCTTTCGGGTTTTCAGTCCACCGGGATACCCATTTTTGCTCAAGCCGCCTTTTCAGGTTTTCGACTTGCCGGGTGTATTGATTTTTCATTTCATCCCTTCATTTTGCCCGAACCCTTTTGGTTCGCCGGGAAGCCCTTATTTTTGCCTAGGTGTGTCAACCTAGCGGGTCTTTGATTGTGCGTAGTATTTTTTCGACTATGTCCATGCTCTCAGAATGTAGGGAGTTGCCCCTGTTGGAAGTATTTTGCCATGCCCCAGGCAATGGGCAATGCTCCCACTGTGCCCCTTGATTGGAGGCACTTCTGTTCACAAGGTGTTCATCGTGCGAATTTCCCTGCTGTTCAAACAAATCGTCATATGCAAACAAGATTATTTTAAGAATGCAAAAGCCTATGTCTGTCTTGAATTTTGAAAAATGCATTTTTTGTAATACAGTGCAGTGTCAACTCAAGATTTTACAGCAAACCTTCAGGAGTCAGGATACCTTCGTAACAGTATGCTTTCGAACTAACCCATGCTTCAGCTAGGACTTTTAAGGGTTATATCGTGGCCGGGTTCACGGTTTAAGAAACAAAGGATAAAGGCTCAAATTATTTGTACCCACCCGCTCTTCGTGATGTTCTCCAAACCTAAACTCAGTTGATCATACGTTAGACCTTGTTTGAGTCTTTGCTCTGATTTTCCGGTGATGGTTCGGATGTTGACAATTTATTTTGAATAGGCAGTCATCTCCCTTTTTTGTTGAGGTTTTGTAGAACCTCTTTCCTTTTGATTTAGTTATCCCTTTCTTTTTTGCCTGAACTGTTTCCTTTTTGGGAATTGCAGTCAGCGGGATGCCTCAGTTTCGTAAGTCTCTTTTGTAAGCTTAGACTTTTTGGGCTTTTCATTTATGATTTTTTTTTTATAATGACTGCCTGTCCTTATGATTGTTCGAAACCATCACTGACTTTCTTTGTTTTTGTAAGGACCTCTTTGGTGCCATTCGTTATGCACTTGGATCAACTGAGAAGACTACCCTGCCCCAGGTTATGATCAAGGGTTTTAAATTTCGAAAAGAAAAACTCCTACTTCTTTGGCTCAGAGGGGTTGACGAGGGATTATCATCCTTATAACTCCAGTGTTTAGGGATTGAAACAATGCCTGTACCTCATCAGCAGGATCCGTTCAAAAGCATACTGTAGATTATGGTATCGTTTTCGTCATCCTCCCTCAAGAGGCTTAGAATTATTATTTAAGAGTTGATCATTAGAAAAAAAATATGAAAATAATTTGCATTTAATGAATACGAATATATTGTTTCAGAACAGACATATGCGATGCATTAATGAAATAACAATGTTTGATATGAATGGAATGTTCGAACAATCAAAAGAAAATTACAACTTGAAAGATTCTAATGAACAAAAATTTCTCAATCCTAGACATGTTTTGGCAAGGGAGCAGTGATCACATTGGGAGTCTCAGCGGGCTCGAACTCGATCTCTTTAGCATCGATCATATTCTAAATCTTGTACTTCAGTGCCCAACAGTCCTCAGTATCGTGCCCCGGGCTATCGGAATGATAAGCGCATCTGGCTTCTGGATTGTAGCTAGGAGAGGAGGTCTTAGGATTGGCAGGAGGGTTGATCACTGCAATCAGGTTCATCTTCAACATGTGTTGCAGTGCTTGCGACCATGGCATGTTAATGTTGGTGAACTGCCTTTTAGGCCCGTCCGGCCTTTGCTGGTTTCCCTTCTGTGGTTGGCGGCGTGGTGCAGAACCAGAGATCATGACTGCCCCTGCATGTTGATCACGGCGACCCTTTTGACCGTATGCAGCATTAGATTCCTTCTTTCCCGTGTAAGGCTTTTTATGAATATCAGAAGGTGTGGCCTCTTGAATTTTCCCGCTCTTGATACCAGCTTCAATTCTTTCGCCGGTCAGTATGAGGTCAGTAAATCCAGCAGATGAGTTACCAATGAGGTGGTTGAAGAATGGACCGGACAGGGTCCCCAAGAACATGTCCACAAGTTCCCGGTCAGTTAATGGAGGCTGTACCCTTCCGGCAAGGTCTCTCCACTTCTGTGCATACTCTTTGAAACCTTCACTTGACCCTAACGACATACCCTGGAGTTGGGTACGCGTAGGAGCAAGGTCGGCATTATACTGATACTGCTTGTAGAAAGCAGTAGCCAACTCCTCCCAGTTACGAACCTTGGTCCCATCTAGCTGATAGAACCATTCGAGATGAGTCCCTGAAAGACTCTCCTGGAAGAAGTGGATCCACAAGTTTTTGTCCACCGTATATGGTTGAATCTTCCGAACATAGGATCTTAGATGCAGCTTGGGGCAAGACGCCCCATCATACTTAGTAAAGGACGGTGCTTTGAACTTCCGAGGAATAACCACACCAGTTGACAAACCCAGATCTCCGAAATCCAGCCCAGGTACCTGTTGAACCTCCATAGCTTTCATTCTGTCCTCCAGTTGCTTATATCTGTCATTAGCAGGAGGGTACTGCTCTTCATCAAAATCTGTCTCGTTGTCGGAGACCACTGGACTGGGAACCTCTCTCTCATGGTGACTGCTTTCCCTCACAGATGGGGTAGTCCTCTCAGTTTCGACTTGCGGTGTATTCCCAGATCTGCGTCTAGGGCTGAACAAGACAGTCCTCTTCTTCTTCTTTTCCTTCTTCAAGAGCAGAGCCTTCAGATCTTGCTGCCCCTGGGTCAAGTTCATGATTAGCCCTTGGAATTGGGCATTCTGAGCCTGGAGGGCCTTGATAGACTGCTCGGCTGATGATTCAGGATTCATGACGATCGGCTGAAATAAACAGCGAAGAAGGTAAGTAACCTGCAGAGAAAGGGTACCTGTTATGCAATGATATGTATGATATGCATGCAATGATTTCAAGGACCTCGCAGGGTAAACAGAGAAACTTGTTAGAGTTGGAAACTGGCAACTTGATTGAAGGAACTTCCTGTTGTAGAGAATCCTTCCTCAAGGGTCAAAGGCTCACCATATCCAGTGGGTCATAGCCCCTGACACCCTTGGCTAGAGGAAAATAAATCCCCTTTGCCCCTTGTTGGGTGTTTGATTCATCATGACCTGCATCACAAGCCCTTGAGATCCTTGAAATGGGTTAGGATGTATGCAGGATGCATGCAATGGTATGATGTTATGCTATGCATGGGGTAATGTGAGTGAACCCTGTTATGAGTCCTAATTAAGGACTGAAACAAAACCTGCAAGAAACAAGCGTTAGATCACAAGCATGCAGATAGTCAAGTACGAAGGCACACAAGTCACACAAGAGAAGCCCTTAGAGTTTAGGCCAGCATGGGGTCTGGGTATTACCCTCTTGAAGTTGGTGGGCTCAACCTGTCCTATTAGAAGTAACCGGGTTCTAAGGGTCCCAATATCACGGGATTGCTTTCATTGTTCATCGTTTCGATTTAGCCACTGAACTGGCGACCAAAATATTCCAGGAAAGCAACCCTCAATTGAGTGTAGTATCGAGTATCAACCAACCTCGGACTGCACCAAAGTCAGTTATCTCACTACCCTAAAGAGGCCAAGATAGTTCAATTAAGGTTCCTAAGGTCTGTTGATGCTTCACGACACCACGCGGAGGCCCCGTACTCTCCTTGACTGAACTCAAGGGTTACCGGTACACACCAAAGTGCCACATCAACGTAGCAGACTGTTTCAACCATGTCGGTATACCCCGCACAGTTCCCTCACAGCCTTGTTGCTACTTTCTAAGAAGGTATCCCCAGATCCGGGTTAGGATCTATAGAACTACCAAGACAGTCCCACAATAATAAAGCAAGCAAAGAAGTACAATTGAAAACACAGTTATGAACTAACCCTAAGGTACACCTCACTTTAAGTTTAAGTCCCCAGCAGAGTCGCCAGTTCTGTGATCGGTGGATCTGGAACTGACTGTTTAACGCTGGTTCGCGAAATGTCGCGGAAGCAAGAGTCGCCACCGTCTTTTATTTTCTCCAAATGGAAAGGACAAAAGCACAGAAAAATTCCTTTAAAGAGATTGCTCTCGGTTCGGGAGGTAGGTTATAGAAAGGGAAGGTGTTAGCACCCTTTCTATCCATGGTTATCCATGGGCTCTTAGATACTTGCTCAAGGTGTTTTCAAAATTGTTTGTTTGCTTTTCAATGTGGGTTTAAAAGTTTCTTTTGAAAAATTTCAGATCGACTCGTACGTCAGAGTGTTTGAAAAGTTTGTTTTGAAAGATTTTGAAAAGTGTCAGTGTGAAAAGTCTTTTTGAGTTTGTTTTGAGATTAGAGCAAGTATCCTTGAGAACCTACCTACCCTAAGGAATTCGTCTGTGTAAATGTCCTTTTAAAGCAGTGCCATCCCACCATTGAGAGGTAGGTAGCACCACCGTTGGAGGTGTTCGGGTCAATTCGATTTTTAGGGACATGGTGATCACCAGAGCAATGGGAAGACACCTTAGAAGCTACCCTCATGCCAGGTTCCCGGATCATGAGGACTTACTAAGACGTCCTCTACTCGACGACCACCTTTCGAAAGGCAAGGCAACAGTGAGGCGTACCCTAGGGGTGGTGTGTGCGATTTGTGTGTCGTTTTCATTTGTATTTGTCTTGTCATGTTTATTGTGATCTACGCTTGATTTTAATTAGGACATTCATTCTTGCATGCTTCATTAACAGTAAAAGTTTGCGGGAAATAAATCTAAGGCTATTACAAAGGCGCGGGTCCACATCGCCAAAATTAAACCGGACCCGATTTTAGCGGAAAAAGTAAATAATGCGAAGTAAATAAAAGTGCGAAAAGTAAAGTTACATGGCTTTGGGAGATTTACAAAATTATAATGCAATAAAGTAAATGCGCGAAAGAGAATAATTGAAACAATGGGCGTTGGACCCTTTTGCAAGATATTTAAAATTAATAAGGAATTAAAATAAAAATGAAAATTAAATGTTTTTGATATTTTTTGTATTTTTTAGATTTAATAAGGAAAAGAAGTTAATTGAAATTAAATTAAAAGGCAAACCCTAATTCTAATATTTTTTTAATTATTAAGAAAGAATTAAAATATGATCTAAATTAAACCCTAATTTATTTATGCACAATTTTTAATTTATGAAAATAACTAAATAATATTATTCTGAAAAAAAGGAAAAATTAAAAGAAAAATCAAAAAAAAAAAAAAAGATATTAAACCTAAATTCTATTTTTGGTGTTTAGTTATTAAAAGAATTAAATTTGAAAACCTAATTAAAACTAAATAATTACAAACATTTATTTAGAAAATAATTAAAATAAAAATTATATTTTTATTTGGGCATTTTTTATTTTTATGATGTTTTTGTATTTGGATTAAAAATTAAATAAACAATAAATAAAATAAACACAACAATTAAAAAGATAATTAAAAGATATAAGAAAAAGAATTAAAATTGTCAAACCAGAGTGGGGTGTTGCCCCAAATGGGAGGTTCAGGCCCAGCAATCTGGCCCATTTAGATCTGAAGTTGTTGACTTTTCCAGCTTGGGTGCCAGCGCATTGACTTGCCTTATAGTGGACTTTCAATATCAGCCCTTGATCTGGGACCATCAGGCATGTGTACGCTTGGATGAGAGGACGTAGGGTACGTATGCATTACTGAAGCTGCATGGGATTTATAATTGAAAAATAATATGAGATTTTGCCAGACCTGGGACTTGAACCCAGGTCTTTGATGTCACATGCATAGCGTGTTACCACTGAGCCACTTGTGTTTCATTTAATATATTATGATAAACAAATAATAAAAAAAACAAAACCAATGCATAGTAATTAAAACGCGCGCAATTCAAACTGGCCTGTCCCTGCATGACACGACACCATCGTCTTCATCCCTGTAAAAACAAAACTCAGAGGCCACGGTTTTTGAAACGTAGCGTTAGGCTAGCTACCAGAAAATAGCGACTAGCGCTATGGCACATATAAATTGATCGCGAGACATGTTTCTTGTTCATGGGAACACACTGATTGCAATGGTCATGATCTTGAGTCCCAATTGTTCCTTGGGTGAGAAACCCCAAATCAAGAACTCTGAAAACCTAAATTTTGATCATGGTGAATTCGCGTATGGCTAATGAAATGCAATCAAACATATCAGTTAGCTTAGAAACATCATTGTGATCATGAATACATAAATAAAAATGCACAAATATGCTTAAATCATGCTATGCGAATTCAGAAATTTTGATGTACAGTTTGACTTAGGGGGTACCAATTCAAGGCGTTTTGATGGTTGATATTGATTAAGGATCGCTCAGTGATGTCTCAGGATGCTAATGGAAGGAAAATTGAAGCTTTAATCGACCTCTAAGGCACTTTTCAGATTTGAGTTTTTAAGAGAAATTTTCAATATGCAATGGCTTGTTTGGGCGCAGCTTGCAGTCCTTTCTGATTAGGTTTACATTCCTGTATATGTAAGGAACGATTTAGGTCAAAAAAATTGAACAAAATCCATGGCCATAATGGTTTTTGAAGATTTGATTTCAATGATCTTTTCCATATCTTTTCCATATGCAATTTGGTGTCAATTAGTTCCAATCAACCCAAAACCTTCCATAATTGACTAAGCACGAGATATTGACCTTGAATATGCACAAAAAAGATTTATTTAGGTTAGGTTTATATTTTTCATGTATTAAAATAATCTAAATGAATTAATATTAATATAAATTCAAATAAATAATTAAAAAATATGAAAATAATTCCCTTTGGGCCTAATGGTCGTGCATAGGCTTGGCATGAAGAAACTTGGAAGAAAAATGGGCCCATTTGCATTTTTAGGCCTTTTGCATCAATGTTGACTTTTCAAAATTCTCAAAAATTTCCCAACTTCCACAAGGCATAACTTGGTCAATTTTTAAGCTTTTCACATGTTCTTGGACATTTTGGAAAGGTCTTTGAGTCCTTTAACCAATGCCTTTGGTCCCATGGCATTTTGATTTACCAATCTCAAGTTATGGCCTTTGACTTAAAGTCCCTTTTTGTTGACTTTTGAAAATGACCTATAATGTTGAAATTGATAACTTTTTGTGAGAGCATTTCTTGGACTTGGAACATGAAGATGAATTGTAGGAAATGTCTTTCTCTTCAAAATGAGCTTTGGATGGAATTTTTCTGATAATCCATGTGAAAGTTATGCCCTGGTCAATTTCAGTTGACTTTTTCAGCTGTCCAAATATAGCAACTTTTGCATCTTTGATGATTTCTGAGCCAAATTTTGAGAATCATGATCAAGCATTGATCAAATGATGTTTGTGGCTTCAAAATGATATGTTGACCAAAAAATTGAACTTTTGACTGTCAAATGACCATTTTGCCCCTACAGTTGACTGTAGTGCAATTTAGGGTTTTGACTGTGCAATTTTGAGCTGAATGCCTTGAAGTTTGACATGAAGATACTTGACCATCTTTGTAAGCATATGAGACTTGATTGGGTCCTTGAAAACTTCATTTTCTTGATCAGAACTCAACCCTAGTTTTGACTGTATAGGAGACAGTTGAACTGCATAGCCCTTGGAGAATTTTGTGACCTTGACTTGACAAATCTTGAAGAATATGGGAGGGCAAATTTTGGGGTACAACATGATGAAATAAAAAAACCGATGAAATTTGAAGCAAATATAAATCTGCAGAAAATCAGTTGAAAAATTGAGAAATCTTAAGTAAATTTGATGAATTTTGATATAAACCTAAATTTGAAGAAAATCTTATGAACCTTGAAGTAATACATAAGTCTATAAAAATATGGTGAAATCTCATGAATTATGAAGTGAAAATAAATGTTAATAAAATCAAAAGAAAATTTGATGAAATTTGATGAAATTGAGTGGAACCTAAATCTGAAAATCTGATTAAATCTGAACAAAGTATGACGAAATTCGAAGTGAACAAAAATCGGATGAAATACTCATGAAATTTTAGGTATATATAAATCTGAATAAAATCGGATGAAATAAAAAAAACTGCTGAAAACTTGAAGTAAACAAATAGTTGTAGGATATCACATGAAATTTGAAGAAAATTTTATGAAATTTGAAGTGAACATAAATTTGAAGAAACTGTGATGAATTATGATGAAAATCTGATGAAATTTGAAGAGAATGTAAATCTTAAGAAAATATGATTAAATCTGACTTAAGCATAAATCTGAAGAAAATATGATGAAATCTGAAGTAATCATGAGTCTGAAGAAAAACTGATGAAATTTTAAGTGAAAATAAATTTAAAGAAATTATGATGAAATAAAAAATCTGATGAAATTTGAAGCAAATATAAATCTGCAGAAAATCAGTTGAAAAATTGAGAAATCTTAAGTAAATTTGATGAATTTTGATATAAACCTAAATTTGAAGAAAATCTTATGAACCTTGAAGTAATACATAAGTCTATAAAAATAAGGTGAAATCTCATGAATTATGAAGTGAAAATAAATGTTAATAAAATCAAAAGAAAATTTGATGAAATTTGATGAAATTGAGTGGAACCTAAATCTGAAAATCTGATTAAATCTGAACAAAGTATGACGAAATTCGAAGTGAACAAAAATCGGATGAAATACTCATGAATTTTAGGTCTATATAAATCTGAAGAAAATCTGATGAAATAAAAAAAACTGATGAAAACTTGAAGTAAACAAATATTTGTAGGATATCAGATGAAATTTGAAGAAAATATTATGAAATTTGAAGTGAACATAAATTTGAAGAAACTGTGATGAATTATGATGAAAATCTGATGAAATTTGAAGAGAATGTAAAGCTTAAGAAAATATGATTAAATCTGACTTAAGTATAAATCTGAAGGAATTATGATGAAATCTGAAGTAATCATAAGTCTGAAGAAAAACTGATGAAATTTTAAGTGAGAATAAATTTAAAGAAATTATGATGAAATAAAAAAACTGATGAAATTTGAAGCAAATATAAATCTACAGAAAATCTTAAGTAAATTTGATGAATTTTGATATAAACCTAAATTTGAAGAAAATCTTATGAACCTTGAAGTAATACATAAGTCTATAAAAATATGGTGAAATCTGATGAATTATGAAGTGAAAATAAATCTTAAGAAAATCAAAAGAAAATTTGATGAAATTGAGTGGAACCTAAATCTGAAAATCTGATTAAATATGAACAAATTCTGACGGAATTAGAAGTGAACAAAAATCTGAATATTTACTCATGAAATTTTAGGTCTATATAAATCTGAAGAAAATCGGATGAAATAAAAAAAACTGATGAAAACTAGAAGTAAACAAATATTTGTAGGATATCAGATGAAATTTGAAGAAAATTTTATGAAATTTGAAGTGAACATAAATTTGAAGAAACTGTGACGAATTATGATGAAAATCTGATGAAATTTGAAGAGAATGTAAATCTTAAGAAAATATGATTAAATCTGACTTAAGCATAAATCTGAAGAAAATATGATGAAATCTGAAGTAATCATAAGTCTCAAGAAAAACTGATGAAATTTTAAGTGAGAATAAATTAAAATAAATTATGATGAAATAAAAAAACTGATGAAATTTGAAGCAAATATAAATCTGCAGAAAATCTGATGAAAAATGGAGAAATCTTAAGTAAATTTGATGAATTTTGATATAAACCTAAATTTGAAGAAAATCTTATGAACCTTGAAGTAATACATAAGTCTATAAAAATATGGTGAAATCTGATGAATTATGAAGTGAAAATAAATATTAAGAAAATAAAAAGAAAATTTGATGAAATTTGATGAAATTGAGTGGAACCTAAATCTGAAAATCTGATTAAATCTGAACAAAGTCTGACGAAATTTGAAGTGAACAAAAATCTGATGAAATACTCATGAAATTTTAGGTCTATATAAATCTGAAGAAAATCGGATGAAATAAAAAAAACTGATGAAAACTTAAAGTAAACAAATATTTGTAGGATATCAGATGAAATTTGAAGAAAATTTTATGAAATTTGAAGTGAACATAAATTTGAAGAAACTGTGATGAATTATGATGAAAATCTAATGAAATTTGAAGAGAATGTAAATCTTAAGAAAATATGATTAAATCTGACTTAAGCATAAATCTGAAGAAAATATGATGAAATCTGAAGTAATCATAAGTCTGAAGAAAAACTGATGAAATTTTGAGTGAGAATAAATTTAAAGAAATTATGATGAAATAAAAAAACCGATGAAATTTGAAGCAAATATAAATCTGCAGAAAATCAGTTGAAAAATTGAGAAATCTTAAGTAAATTTGATGAATTTTGATATAAACCTAAATTTGAAGAAAATCTTATGAACCTTGAAGTAATACATAAGTCTATAAAAATATGGTGAAATCTCATGAATTATGAAGTGAAAATAAATGTTAATAAAATCAAAAGAAAATTTGATGAAATTTGATGAAATTGAGTGGAACCTAAATCTGAAAATCTGATTAAATCTGAACAAAGTATGACGAAATTCGAAGTGAACAAAAATCGGATGAAATACTCATGAAATTTTAGGTATATATAAATCTGAATAAAATCGGATGAAATAAAAAAAACTGCTGAAAACTTGAATTAAACAAATAGTTGTAGGATATCAGATGAAATTTGAAGAAAATTTTATGAAATTTGAAGTGAACATAAATTTGAAGAAACTGTGATGAATTATGATGAAAATCTGATGAAATTTGAAGAGAATGTAAATCTTAAGAAAATATGATTAAATCTGACTTAAGCATAAATCTGAAGAAAATATGATGAAATCTGAAGTAATCATGAGTCTGAAGAAAAACTGATGAAATTTTAAGTGAAAATAAATTTAAAGAAATTATGATGAAATAAAAAATCTGATGAAATTTGAAGCAAATATAAATCTGCAGAAAATCAGTTGAAAAATTGAGAAATCTTAAGTAAATTTGATTAATTTTGATATAAACCTAAATTTGAAGAAAATCTTATGAACCTTGAAGTAATACATAAGTCTATAAAAATAAGGTGAAATCTCATGAATTATGAAGTGAAAATAAATGTTAATAAAATCAAAAGAAAATTTGATGAAATTTGATGAAATTGAGTGGAACCTAAATCTGAAAATCTGATTAAATCTGAACAAAGTATGACGAAATTCGAAGTGAACAAAAATCGGATGAAATACTCATGAATTTTAGGTCTATATAAATCTGAAGAAAATCTGATGAAATAAAAAAAACTGATGAAAACTTGAAGTAAACAAATATTTGTAGGATATCAGATGAAATTTGAAGAAAATATTATGAAATTTGAAGTGAACATAAATTTGAAGAAACTGTGATGAATTATGATGAAAATCTGATGAAATTTGAAGAGAATGTAAAGCTTAAGAAAATATGATTAAATCTGACTCAAGTATAAATCTGAAGGAATTATGATGAAATCTGAAGTAATCATAAGTCTGAAGAAAAACTGATGAAATTTTAAGTGAGAATAAATTTAAAGAAATTATGATGAAATAAAAAAACTGATGAAATTTGAAGCAAATATAAATCTACAGAAAATCTTAAGTAAATTTGATGAATTTTGATATAAACCTAAATTTGAAGAAAATCTTATGAACCTTGAAGTAATACATAAGTCTATAAAAATATGGTGAAATCTGATGAATTATGAAGTGAAAATAAATCTTAAGAAAATCAAAAGAAAATTTGATGAAATTGAGTGGAACCTAAATCTGAAAATCTGATTAAATATGAACAAATTCTGACGGAATTAGAAGTGAACAAAAATCTGATATTTACTCATGAAATTTTAGGTCTATATAAATCTGAAGAAAATCGGATGAAATAAAAAAAACTGATGAAAACTAGAAGTAAACAAATATTTGTAGGATATCAGATGAAATTTGAAGAAAATTTTATGAAATTTGAAGTGAACATAAATTTGAAGAAACTGTGACGAATTATGATGAAAATCTGATGAAATTTGAAGAGAATGTAAATCTTAAGAAAATATGATTAAATCTGACTTAAGCATAAATCTGAAGAAAATATGATGAAATCTGAAGTAATCATAAGTCTCAAGAAAAACTGATGAAATTTTAAGTGAGAATAAATTAAAATAAATTATGATGAAATAAAAAAACTGATGAAATTTGAAGCAAATATAAATCTGCAGAAAATCTGATGAAAAATGGAGAAATCTTAAGTAAATTTGATGAATTTTGATATAAACCTAAATTTGAAGAAAATCTTATGAACCTTGAAGTAATACATAAGTCTATAAAAATATGGTGAAATCTGATGAATTATGAAGTGAAAATAAATGTTAAGAAAATCAAAAGAAAATTTGATGAAATTGAGTGGAACCTAAATCTGAAAATCTGATTAAATCTGAACAAAGTTTGACGAAATTTGAAGTGAACAAAAATCTGATGAAATACTCATGAAATTTTAGGTCTATATAAATATGAAGAAAATCGGATGAAATAAAAAAAACTGATGAAAACTTGAAGTAAACAAATATTTGTAGGATATCAGATGAAATTTGAAGAAAATTTTATGAAATTTGAAGTGAACATAAATTTGAAGAAACTGTGATGAATTATGATGAAAATCTGATGAAATTTGAAGAGAATGTAAATCTTAAGAAAATATGATTAAATCTGACTTAAGCATAAATCTGAAGAAAATATGATGAAATCTGAAGTAATCATAAGTCTGAAGAAAAACTGATGAAATTTTAAGTGAGAATAAATTTAAAGAAATTATGATGAAATAAAAAAACTGATGAAATTTGAAGCAAATATAAATCTGCAGAAAATCAGTTGAAAAATTGAGAAATCTTAAGTAAATTTGATGAATTTTGATATAAACCTAAATTTGAAGAAAATCTTATGAACCTTGAAGTAATACATAAGTCTATAAAAATATGGTGAAATCTCATGAATTATGAAGTGAAAATAAATGTTAATAAAATCAAAAGAAAATTTGATGAAATTTGATGAAATTGAGTGGAACCTAAATCTGAAAATCTGATTAAATCTGAACAAAGTATGACGAAATTCGAAGTGAACAAAAATCGGATGAAATACTCATGAAATTTTAGGTATATATAAATCTGAAGAAAATCGGATGAAATAAAAAAAAACTGATGAAAACTTGAAGTAAACAAATATTTGTAGGATATCAGATGAAATTTGAAGAAAATTTTATGAAATTTGAAGTGAACATAAATTTGAAGAAACTGTGATGAATTATGATGAAAATCTGATGAAATTTGAAGAGAATGTAAATCTTAAGAAAATATGATTAAATCCGACTTAAGCATAAATCTGAAGAAAATATGATGAAATCTGCAGTAATCATAAGTCTGAAGAAAAACTGATGAAATTTTAAGTGAGAATAAATTTAAAGAAATTATGATGAAATAAAAAAACTGATGAAATTTGAAGCAAATATAAATCTACAGAAAATCTTAAGTAAATTTGATGAATTTTGATATAAACCTAAATTTGAAGAAAATCTTATGAACCTTGAAGTAATACATAAGTCTATAAAAATATGGTGAAATCTGATGAATTATGAAGTGAAAATAAATGTTAAGAAAATCAAAAGAAAATTTGATGAAATTGAGTGGAACCTAAATCTGAAAATCTGATTAAATCTGAACAAATTCTGACGGAATTAGAAGTGAACAAAAATCTGATGAAATACTCATGAAATTTTAGGTCTATAGTAATCTGAAGAAAATCAGATGAAATAAAAAAAACTGATGAAAACTAGAAGTAAACAAATATTTGTAAGATATCAGATGAAATTTGAAGAAAATTTTATGAAATTTGAAGTGAACATAAATTTTAGGAAACTGTGACGAATTATGATGAAAATCTGATGAAATTTGAAGAGAATGTAAATCTTAAGAAAATATGATTAAATCTGACTTAAGCATAAATCTGAAGAAAATATGATGAAATATGAAGTAATCATAAGTCTCAAGAAAAACTGATGAAATTTTAAGTGAGAATAAATTAAAATAAATTATGATGAAATAAAAAAACTGATGAAATTTGAAGCAAATATAAATCTGCAGAAAATCTGATGAAAAATGGAGAAATCTTAAGTAAATTTGATGAATTTTGATATAAACCTAAATTTGAAGAAAATCTTATGAACCTTGAAGTAATACATAAGTCTATAAAAATATGGTGAAATCTGATGAATTATGAAGTGAAAATAAATGTTAAGAAAATCAAAAGAAAATTTGATGAAATTGAGTGGAACCTAAATCTGAAAATCTGATTAAATCTGAACAAAGTTTGACGAAATTTGAAGTGAACAAAAATCTGATGAAATACTCATGAAATTTTAGGTCTATATAAATATGAAGAAAATCGGATGAAATAAAAAAAACTGATGAAAACTTGAAGTAAACAAATATTTGTAGGATATCAGATGAAATTTGAAGAAAATTTTATGAAATTTGAAGTGAACATAAATTTGAAGAAACTGTGATGAATTATGATGAAAATCTGATGAAATTTGAAGAGAATGTAAATCTTAAGAAAATATGATTAAATCTGACTTAAGCATAAATCTGAAGAAAATATGATGAAATCTGAAGTAATCATAAGTCTGAAGAAAAACTGATGAAATTTTAAGTGAGAATAAATTTAAAGAAATTATGATGAAATAAAAAAACTGATGAAATTTGAAGCAAATATAAATCTGCAGAAAATCAGTTGAAAAATTGAGAAATCTTAAGTAAATTTGATGAATTTTGATATAAACCTAAATTTGAAGAAAATCTTATGAACCTTGAAGTAATACATAAGTCTATAAAAATATGGTGAAATCTCATGAATTATGAAGTGAAAATAAATGTTAATAAAATCAAAAGAAAATTTGATGAAATTTGATGAAATTGAGTGGAACCTAAATCTGAAAATCTGATTAAATCTGAACAAAGTATGACGAAATTCGAAGTGAACAAAAATCGGATGAAATACTCATGAAATTTTAGGTATATATAAATCTGAAGAAAATCGGATGAAATAAAAAAAAACTGATGAAAACTTGAAGTAAACAAATATTTGTAGGATATCAGATGAAATTTGAAGAAAATTTTATGAAATTTGAAGTGAACATAAATTTGAAGAAACTGTGATGAATTATGATGAAAATCTGATGAAATTTGAAGAGAATGTAAATCTTAAGAAAATATGATTAAATCCGACTTAAGCATAAATCTGAAGAAAATATGATGAAATCTGCAGTAATCATAAGTCTGAAGAAAAACTGATGAAATTTTAAGTGAGAATAAATTTAAAGAAATTATGATGAAATAAAAAAACTGATGAAATTTGAAGCAAATATAAATCTACAGAAAATCTTAAGTAAATTTGATGAATTTTGATATAAACCTAAATTTGAAGAAAATCTTATGAACCTTGAAGTAATACATAAGTCTATAAAAATATGGTGAAATCTGATGAATTATGAAGTGAAAATAAATGTTAAGAAAATCAAAAGAAAATTTGATGAAATTGAGTGGAACCTAAATCTGAAAATCTGATTAAATCTGAACAAATTCTGACGGAATTAGAAGTGAACAAAAATCTGATGAAATACTCATGAAATTTTAGGTCTATAGTAATCTGAAGAAAATCAGATGAAATAAAAAAAACTGATGAAAACTAGAAGTAAACAAATATTTGTAAGATATCAGATGAAATTTGAAGAAAATTTTATGAAATTTGAAGTGAACATAAATTTTAGGAAACTGTGACGAATTATGATGAAAATCTGATGAAATTTGAAGAGAATGTAAATCTTAAGAAAATATGATTAAATCTGACTTAAGCATAAATCTGAAGAAAATATGATGAAATATGAAGTAATCATAAGTCTCAAGAAAAACTGATGAAATTTTAAGTGAGAATAAATTTAAATAAATTATGATGAAATAAAAAAACTGATGAAATTTGAAGCAAATATAAATCTGCAGAAAATCTGATGAAAAATGGAGAAATCTTAAGTAAATTTGATGAATTTTGATATAAACCTAAATTTGAATAAAATCTTATGAACCTTGAAGTAATACATAAGTCTATAAAAATATGGTGAAATCTGATGAATTATGAAGTGAAAATAAATGTTAAGAAAATAAAAGAAAATTTGATGAAATTTGATGAAATTGAGTGGAACATAAATCTGAAAATCTCATTAAATCTGAACAAAGTCTGACGGAATTCGAAGTGAACAAAAATCGGATGAAATACTCATGAAATTTTAGGTTTATATAAATCTGAAGAAAATCGGATGAAATAAAAAAAACTGATGAAAACTAGAAGTAAACAAATATTTGTAGGATATCAGATGAAATTTGAATAAAATTTTATGAAATTTGAAGTGAAAATAAATTTGAAGAAACTGTGACGAATTATGATGAAAATCTGATGAAATTTGAAGAGAATGTAAATCTTTAGAAAATATGATTAAATCTGACTTAAGCATAAATCTGAAGAAAATATGATGAAATCTGAAGTAATCATAAGTCTGAAGAAAAACTGATGAAATTTTTAGTGAGAATAAATTTAAAGAAATTATGATGAAATAAAAAAACTGATGAAATTTGAGGCAAATATAAATCTGCAGAAAATCTGATGAAAAATGGAGAAATCTTAAGTAAATTTGATGAATTTTGATATAAACCTAAATTTGAAGAAAATCTTATGAACCTTGAAGTAATACATAAGTCTATAAAAATATGGTGAAATCTGATGAATTATGAAGTGAAAATAAATGTTAAGAAAATCAAAAGAAAATTTGATGAAATTTGATGAAATTGAGTGGAACCTAAATCTGAAAATCTGATTAAATCTGAACAAAGTCTGACGAAATTTGAAGTGAACAAAATCTGATGAAATACTCATGAAATTTTAGGTCTATATAAATCTGAAGAAAATCGGATGAAATAAAAAAAACTGATGAAAACTTGAAGTAAACAAATATTTGTAGGATATCAGATGAAATTTGAAGAAGATTTTATGAAATTTGAAGTGAACATAAATTTGAAGAAACTGTGATGAATTATGATGAAAATCTTATGAAATTTGAAGAGAATGTAAATCTTAAGAAAATATGATTAAATCTGACTTAAGCATAAATCTAAAGAAAATATGATGAAATCTGAAGTAATCATAAGTCTGAAGAAAAACTGATGAAATTTTAAGTGAGAATAAATTTAAAAAATTATGATGAAATAAAAAAACTGATGAAATTTTAAGCAAATATATATCTGCAGAAAATCACATGAAAAATTGAGAAATCTTAAGCAAATTTGATGAATTTTGATATAAACCTAAATTTAAAGAAAATCTTATGAACCTTGAAGTAATACATAAGCCTATAAAAATATGGTGAAATCTCATGAATTATGAAGTGAAAATAAATGTTAATAAAATCAAAAGAAAATTTGATGAAATTTGATGAAATTGAGTGGAACCTAAATCTGAAAATCTAATTAAATCTGAACAAAGTATGACGAAATTCGAAGTGAACAAAAATCGGATGAAATACTCATGAAATTTTAGGTCTATATAAATCTGAAGAAAATCGGATGGAATAAAAAAAACTGATGAAAACTAGAAGTAAACAAATATTTGTAGGATATCAGATGAAATTTGAAGAAAATTTTATGAAATTTGAAGTGAACATAAATTTGAAGAAACTGTGATGAATTATGATGAAAATCTGATGAAATTTGAAGAGAATGTAAATCTTAAGAAAATATGATTAAATCTGACTTAAGCATAAATCTGAAGAAAATATGATGAAATCTGCAGTAATCATAAGTCTGAAGAAAAACTGATGAAATTTTAAGTGAGAATAAATTTAAAGAAACTATGATGAAATAAAAAAACTGATGAAATTTGAAGCAAATATAAATCTACAGAAAATCTTAAGTAAATTTGATGAATTTTGATATAAACCTAAATTTGAAGAAAATCTTATGAACCTTGAAGTAATACATAAGTCTATAAAAATATGGTGAAATCTGATGAATTATGAAGTGAAAATAAATGTTAAGAAAATCAAAAGAAAATTTGATGAAATTGAATGGAACCTAAATCTTAAAATCTGATTAAATCTGAACAAATTATGACGGAATTAGAAGTGAACAAAAATCTGATGAAATACTCATGAAATTTTAGGTCTATATAAATCTGAAGAAAATCAGATGAAATAAAAAAAACTGATGAAAACTAGAAGTAAACAAATATTTGTAGGATATTAGATGAAATTTGAAGAAAATTTTATGAAATTTGAAGTGAACATAAATTTGAAGAAACTGTGACGAATTATGATGAAAATCTGATGAAATTTGAAGAGAATGTAAATCTTAAGAAAATATGAATAAATCTGACTTAAGCATAAATTTGAAGAAAATATGATGAAATCTGAAGTAATCATAAGTCTCAAGAAAAACTGATGAAATTTTAAGTGAGAATAAATTTAAATAAATTATGATGAAATAAAAAAACTGATGAAATTTGAAGCAAATATAAATCTGCAGAAAATCTGATGAAAAATGGAGAAATCTTAAGTAAATGTGATGAATTTTGATATAAACCTAAATTTGAAGAAAATCGTATGAACCTTGAAGTAATACATAAGTCTATAAAAATATGGTGAAATCTGATGAATTATGAAGTGAAAATAAATGTTAAGAAAATAAAAAGAAAATTTGATGAAATTGAGTGGAACCTAAATCTGAAAATCTGATTAAATCTGAACAAATTCTGACGGAATTAGAAGTGAACAAAAATCTGATGAAAGACTCATGAAATTTTAGGTCTATATAAATCTGAAGAAAATCGGATGAAATAAAAAAAACTGATGAAAACTAGAAGTAAACAAATATTTGTAGGATATCAGATGAAATTTGAAGAAAATTTTATGAAATTTGAAGTGAACATAAATTTGAAGAAACTGTGACGAATTATGATGAAAATCTGATGAAATTTGAAGAGAATGTAAATCTTAAGAAAATATGATTAAATCTGACTTAAGCATAAATCTGAAGAAAATATGATGAAATCTGAAGTAATCATAAGTCTCAAGAAAAACTGATGAAATTTTAAGTGAGAATAAATTTAAATAAATTATGATGAAATAAAAAAACTGATGAAATTTGAAGCAAATATAAATCTGCAGAAAATCTGATGAAAAATGGAGAAATCTTAAGTAAATTTGATGAATTTTGATATAAACCTAAATTTGAAGAAAATCTTATGAACCTTGAAGTAATACATAAGTCTATAAAAATATGGTGAAATCTGATGAATTATGAAGTGAAAATAAATGTTAAGAAAATAAAAAGAAAATTTGATGAAATTTGATGAAATTGAGTGGAACCTAAATCTGAAAATCTCATTAAATCTGAACAAAGTCTGACGGAATTCGAAGTGAACAAAAATCTGATGAAATACTCATGAAATTTTAGGTCTATATAAATCTGAAGAAAATCGGATGAAATAAAAAAAACTGATGAAAACTAGAAGTAAACAAATATTTGTAGGATATCAGATGAAATTTGAAGAAAATTTTATGAAATTTGAAGTGAACATAAATTTGAAGAAACTGTGACGAATTATGATGAAAATCTGATGAAATTTGAAGAGAATGTAAATCTTAAGAAAATATGAATAAATCTGACTTAAGCATAAATTTGAAGAAAATATGATGAAATCTGAAGTAATCATAAGTCTCAAGAAAAACTGATGAAATTTTAAGTGAGAATAAATTTAAATAAATTATGATGAAATAAAAAAACTGATGAAATTTGAAGCAAATATAAATCTGCAGAAAATCACATGAAAAATTGAGAAATCTTAAGCAAATTTGATGAATTTTGATATAAACCTAAATTTGAAGAAAATCGTATGAACCTTGAAGTAATACATAAGTCTATAAAAATATGGTGAAATCTGATGAATTATGAAGTGAAAATAAATGTTAAGAAAATAAAAAGAAAATTTGATGAAATTGAGTGGAACCTAAATCTGAAAATCTGATTAAATCTGAACAAATTCTGACGGAATTAGAAGTGAACAAAAATCTGATGAAATACTCATGAAATTTTAGGTCTATATAAATCTGAAGAAAATCGGATGAAATAAAAAAAACTGATGAAAACTAGAAGTAAACAAATATTTGTAGGATATCAGATGAAATTTGAAGAAAATTTTATGAAATTTGAAGTGAAAATAAATTTGAAGAAACTGTGACGAATTATGATGAAAATCTGATGAAATTTGAAGAGAATGTAAATCTTTAGAAAATATGATTAAATCTGACTTAAGCATAAATCTGAAGAAAATATGATGAAATCTGAAGTAATCATAAGTCTGAAGAAAAACTGATGAAATTTTTAGTGAGAATAAATTTAAAGAAATTATGATGAAATAAAAAAACTGATGAAATTTGAGGCAAATATAAATCTGCAGAAAATCTGATGAAAAATGGAGAAATCTTAAGTAAATTTGATGAATTTTGATATAAACCTAAATTTGAAGAAAATCTTATGAACCTTGAAGTAATACATAAGTCTATAAAAATATGGTGAAATCTGATGAATTATGAAGTGAAAATAAATGTTAAGAAAATCAAAAGAAAATTTGATGAAATTTGATGAAATTGAGTGGAACCTAAATCTGAAAATCTGATTAAATATGAACGAATAAATTTAAAGAAATTATGATGAAATAAAAAAACTGATGAAATTTGAAGCAAATATAAATCTGCAGAAAATCAGATGAAAAATGGAGAAATCTTAAGTAAATGTGATGAATTTTGATATAAACCTAAATTTGAAGAAAATCTTATGAACCTTGAAGTAATACATAAGTCTATAAAAATATGGTGAAATCTGATGAATTATGAAGTGAAAATAAATGTTAAGAAAATCAAAAGAAAATTTGATGAAATTGAGTGGAACCTAAATCTGAAAATCTGATTAAATCTGAACAAATTCTGACGGAATTAGAAGTGAACAAAAATCTGATGAAATACTCATGAAATTTTAGGTCTATATAAATCTGAAGAAAATCGGATGAAATAAAAAAAACTGATGAAAACTAGAAGTAAACAAATATTTGTAGGATATCAGATGAAATTTGAAGAAAATTTTATGAAATTTGAAGTGAACATAAATTTGAAGAAACTGTGACGAATTATGATGAAAATCTGATGAAATTTGAAGAGAATGTAAATCTTAAGAAAATATGAATAAATCTGACTTAAGCATAAATTTGAAGAAAATATGATGAAATCTGAAGTAATCATAAGTCTCAAGAAAAACTGATGAAATTTTAAGTGAGAATAAATTTAAATAAATTATGATGAAATAAAAAAACTGATGAAATTTGAAGCAAATATAAATCTGCAGAAAATCTGATGAAAAATGGAGAAATCTTAAGTAAATGTGATGAATTTTGATATAAACCTAAATTTGAAGAAAATCGTATGAACCTTGAAGTAATACATAAGTCTATAAAAATATGGTGAAATCTGATGAATTATGAAGTGAAAATAAATGTTAAGAAAATAAAAAGAAAATTTGATGAAATTGAGTGGAACCTAAATCTGAAAATCTGATTAAATCTGAACAAATTCTGACGGAATTAGAAGTGAACAAAAATCTGATGAAAGACTCATGAAATTTTAGGTCTATATAAATCTGAAGAAAATCAGATGAAATAAAAAAAACTGATGAAAACTAGAAGTAAACAAATATTTGTAGGATATCAGATGAAATTTGAAGACAATTTTATGAAATTTGAAGTGAACATAAATTTGAAGAAACTGTGACGAATTATGATGAAAATCTGATGAAATTTGAAGAGAATGTAAATCTTAAGAAAATATGATTAAATCTGACTTAAGCATAAATCTGAAGAAAATATGATGAAATCTGAAGTAATCATAAGTCTCAAGAAAAACTGATGAAATTTTAAGTGAGAATAAATTTAAATAAATTATGATGAAATAAAAAAACTGATGAAATTTGAAGCAAATATAAATCTGCAGAAAATCTGATGAAAAATGGAGAAATCTTAAGTAAATTTGATGAATTTTGATATAAACCTAAATTTGAAGAAAATCTTATGAACCTTGAAGTAATACATAAGTCTATAAAAATATGGTGAAATCTGATGAATTATGAAGTGAAAATAAATGTTAAGAAAATAAAAAGAAAATTTGATGAAATTTGATGAAATTGAGTGGAACCTAAATCTGAAAATCTCATTAAATCTGAACAAAGTCTGACGGAATTCGAAGTGAACAAAAATCTGATGAAATACTCATGAAATTTTAGGTCTATATAAATCTGAAGAAAATCGGATGAAATAAAAAAAACTGATGAAAACTAGAAGTAAACAAATATTTGTAGGATATCAGATGAAATTTGAAGAAAATTTTATGAAATTTGAAGTGAACATAAATTTGAAGAAACTGTGACGAATTATGATGAAAATCTGATGAAATTTGAAGAGAATGTAAATCTTAAGAAAATATGAATAAATCTGACTTAAGCATAAATTTGAAGAAAATATGATGAAATCTGAAGTAATCATAAGTCTCAAGAAAAACTGATGAAATTTTAAGTGAGAATAAATTTAAATAAATTATGATGAAATAAAAAAACTGATGAAATTTGAAGCAAATATAAATCTGCAGAAAATCTGATGAAAAATGGAGAAATCTTAAGTAAATGTGATGAATTTTGATATAAACCTAAATTTGAAGAAAATCGTATGAACCTTGAAGTAATACATAAGTCTATAAAAATATGGTGAAATCTGATAAAAAGAAAATTTGATGAAATTGAGTGGAACCTAAATCTGAAAATCTGATTAAATCTGAACAAATTCTGACGGAATTAGAAGTGAACAAAAATCTGATGAAATACTCATGAAATTTTAGGTCTATATAAATCTGAAGAAAATCGGATGAAATAAAAAAAACTGATGAAAACTAGAAGTAAACAAATATTTGTAGGATATCAGATGAAATTTGAAGAAAATTTTATGAAATTTGAAGTGAACATAAATTTGAAGAAACTGTGACGAATTATGTTGAAAATCTGATGAAATTTGAAGAGAATGTAAATCTTAAGAAAATATGATTAAATCTGACTTAAGCATAAATCTGAAGAAAATATGATGAAATCTGAAGTAATCATAAGTCTCAAGAAAAACTGATGAAATTTTAAGTGAGAATAAATTTAAATAAATTATGATGAAATAAAAAAACTGATGAAATTTGAAGCAAATATAAATCTGCAGAAAATCTGATGAAAAATGGAGAAATCTTAAGTAAATTTGATGAATTTTGATATAAACCTAAATTTGAAGAAAATCTTATGAACCTTGAAGTAATACATAAGTCTATAAAAATATGGTGAAATCTGATGAATTATGAAGTGAAAATAAATGTTAAGAAAATAAAAAGAAAATTTGATGAAATTTGATGAAATTGAGTGGAACCTAAATCTGAAAATCTCATTAAATCTGAACAAAGTCTGACGGAATTCGAAGTGAACAAAAATCTGATGAAATACTCATGAAATTTTAGGTCTATATAAATCTGAAGAAAATCGGATGAAATAAAAAAAACTGATGAAAACTAGAAGTAAACAAATATTTGTAGGATATCAGATGAAATTTGAAGAAAATTTTATGAAATTTGAAGTGAAAATAAATTTGAAGAAACTGTGACGAATTATGATGAAAATCTGATGAAATTTGAAGAGAATGTAAATCTTTAGAAAATATGATTAAATCTGACTTAAGCATAAATCTGAAGAAAATATGATGAAATCTGAAGTAATCATAAGTCTGAAGAAAAACTGATGAAATTTTTAGTGAGAATAAATTTAAAGAAATTATGATGAAATAAAAAAACTGATGAAATTTGAGGCAAATATAAATCTGCAGAAAATCTGATGAAAAATGGAGAAATCTTAAGTAAATTTGAAGAATTTTGATATAAACCTAAATTTGAAGAAAATCTTATGAACCTTGAAGTAATACATAAGTCTATAAAAATATGGTGAAATCTGATGAATTATGAAGTGAAAATAAATGTTAAGAAAATCAAAAGAAAATTTGATGAAATTGAGTGGAACCTAAATCTGAAAATCTCATTAAATCTGAACAAAGTCTGACGAAATTCGAAGTGAACAAAAATCTGATGAAATACTCATGAAATTTTAGGTCTACATAAATCTGAAGAAAATCGGATGAAATAAAAAAAACTGATGAAAACTAGAAGTAAACAAATATTTGTAGGATATCAGATGAAATTTGAAGAAAATTTTATGAAATTTGAAGTGAACATAAATTTGAAGAAACTGTGACGAATTATGATGAAAATCTGATGAAATTTGAAGAGAATGTAAATCTTAAGAAAACATGAATAAATCATACTTAATCATAAATTTGAAGACAATATGATGAAATCTGAAGTAATCATAAGTCTCAAGAAAAACTGATGAAATTTTAAGTGAGAATAAATTTAAATAAATTATGATGAAATAAAAAAACTGATGAAATTTGAAGCAAATATAAATCTGCAGAAAATCTGATGAAAAATGGAGAAATCTTAAGTAAATGTGATGAATTTTGATATAAACCTAAATTTGAAGAAAATCTTATGAACCTTGAAGTAATACATAAGTCTATAAAAATATGGTGAAATCTGATGAATTATGAAGTGAAAATAAATGTTAAGAAAATAAAAAGAAAATTTGATGAAATTGAGTGGAACCTAAATCTGAAAATCTGATTAAATCTTAACAAATTCTGACGGAATTAGAAGTGAACAAAAATCTGATGAAATACTCATGAAATTTTAGGTCTATATAAATCTGAAGAAAATCGGATGAAATAAAAAAAACTGATGAAAACTAGAAGTAAACAAATATTTGTAGGATATCAGATGAAATTTGAAGAAAATTTTATGAAATTTGAAGTGAACATAAATTTGAAGAAACTGTGACGAATTATGATGAAAATCTGATGAAATTTGAAGAGAATGTAAATCTTAAGAAAATATGATTAAATCTGACTTAAGCATAAATCTGAAGAAAATATGATGAAATCTGAAGTAATCATAAATCTGAAGAAAATATGATGAAATCTGAAGTAATCATAAGTCTCAAGAAAAACTGATGAAATTTTAAGTGAGAATAAATTTAAATAAATTATGATGAAATAAAAAAACTGATGAAATTTGAAGCAAATATAAATCTGCAGAAAATATGATGAAAAATGGAGAAATCTTAAGTAAATTTGATGAATTTTGATATAAACCTAAATTTGAAGAAAATCTTATGAACCTTGAAGTAATACATAAGTCTATAAAAATATGGTGAAATCTGATGAATTATGAAGTGAAAATAAATGTTAAGAAAATAAAAAGAAAATTTGATAAAATTTGATGAAATTGAGTGGAACCTAAATCTGAAAATCTCATTAAATCTGAACAAAGTCTGACGGAATTCGAAGTGAACAAAAATCTGATGAAATACTCATGAAATTTTAGGTCTATATAAATCTGAAGAAAATCGGATGAAATAAAAAAAACTGATGAAAACTAGAAGTAAACAAATATTTGTAGGATATCAGATGAAATTTGAAGAAAATTTTATGAAATTTGAAGTGAAAATAAATTTGAAGAAACTGTTACGAATTATGATGAAAATCTGATGAAATTTGAAGAGAATGTAAATCTTTAGAAAATATGATTAAATCTGACTTAAGCATAAATCTGAAGAAAATATGATGAAATCTGAAGAAATCATAAGTCTGAAGAAAAACTGATGAAATTTTTAGTGAGAATAAATTTAAAGAAATTATGATGAAATAAAAAAACTGATGAAATTTGAGGCAAATATAAATCTGCAGAAAATCTGATGAAAAATGGAGAAATCTTAAGTAAATTTGATGAATTTTGATATAAACCTAAATTTGAAGAAAATCTTATGAACCTTGAAGTAATACATAAGTCTATAAAAATATGGTGAAATCTGATGAATTATGAAGTGAAAATAAATGTTAAGAAAATCAAAAGAAAATTTGATGAAATTTGATGAAATTGAGTGGAACCTAAATCTAAAAATCTCATTAAATCTGAACAAAGTCTGACGAAATTTGAAGTGAACAAAAATCTGATGAAATACTCATGAAATTTTAGGTCTATATAAATCTGAAGAAAATCGGATGAAATAAAAAAAACTGATGAAAAGTTGAAGTAAACAAATATTTGTAGGATATCAGATGAAATTTGAAGAAGATTTTATGAAATTTGAAAGGAACATAAATTTGAAGAAACTGTGACGAATTATGATGAAAATCTGATGAAATTTGAAGAGAATGTAAATCTTAAGAAAATATGATTAAATCTGACTTAAGCATAAATCTGAAGAAAATATGATGAAATCTGAAGTAATCAGAAGTCTGAAGAAAAACTGATGAAATTTTAAGTGAGAATAAATTTAAAGAAATTATGATGAAATAAAAAAACTGATGAAATTTGAAGCAAATATAAATCTGCAGAAAATCAGATGAAAAATGAAGAAATCTTAAGTAAATGTGATGAATTTTGATATAAACCTAAATTTGAAGAAAATCTTATGAACCTTGAAGTAATACATAAGTCTATAAAAATATGGTGAAATCTCATGAATTATGAAGTGAAAATAAATGTTAATAAAATCAAAAGAAAATTTGATGAAATTTGATGAAATTGAGTGGAACCTAAATCTGAAAATCTAATTAAATCTGAACAAAGTATGACGAAATTCGAAGTGAACAAAAATCGGATGAAATACTCATGAAATTTTAGGTCTATATAAATCTGAAGAAAATCGGATGGAATAAAAAAAACTGATGAAAACTTGAAGTAAACAAATATTTGTAGGATATCAGATGAAATTTGAAGAAAATTTTATGAAATTTGAAGTGAACATAAATTTGAAGAAACTGTGATGAATTATGATGAAAATCTGATGAAATTTGAAGAGAATGTAAATCTTAAGAAAATATGATTAAATCTGACTTAAGCATAAATCTGAAGAAAATATGATGAAATCTGCAGTAATCATAAGTCTGAAGAAAAACTGATGAAATTTTAAGTGAGAATAAATTTAAAGAAATTATGATGAAATAAAAAAACTGATGAAATTTGAAGCAAATATAAATCTGCAGAAAATCAGATGAAAAATGGAGAAATCTTAAGTAAATGTGATGAATTTTGATATAAACCTAAATTTGAAGAAAATCTTATGAACCTTGAAGTAATACATAAGTCTATAAAAATATGGTGAAATCTGATGAATTATGAAGTGAAAATAAATGTTAAGAAAATCAAAAGAAAATTTGATGAAATTGAGTGGAACCTAAATCTGAAAATCTGATTAAATCTGAACAAATTCTGACGGAATTAGAAGTGAACAAAAATCTGATGAAATACTCATGAAATTTTAGGTCTATATAAATCTGAAGAAAATCGGATGAAATAAAAAAAACTGATGAAAACTAGAAGTAAACAAATATTTGTAGGATATCAGATGAAATTTGAAGAAAATTTTATGAAATTTGAAGTGAACATAAATTTGAAGAAACTGTGACGAATTATGATGAAAATCTGATGAAATTTGAAGAGAATGTAAATCTTAAGAAAATATGATTAAATCTGACTTAAGCATAAATCTGTAGAAAATATGATGAAATCTAAAGTAATCATAAGTCTCAAGAAAAACTGATGAAATTTTAAGTGAGAATAAATTTAAATAAATTATGATGAAATAAAAAAACTGATGAAATTTGAAGCAAATATAAATCTGCAGAAAATCTGATGAAAAATGGAGAAATCTTAAGTAAATGTGATGAATTTTGATATAAACCTAAATTTGAAGAAAATCTTATGAACCTTGAAGTAATACATAAGTCTATAAAAATATGGTGAAATCTGATGAATTATGAAGTGAAAATAAATGTTAAGAAAATAAAAAGAAAATTTGATGAAATTGAGTGGAACCTAAATCTGAAAATCTGATTAAATCTGAACAAATTCTGACGGAATTAGAAGTGAACAAAAATCTGATGAAATACTCATGAAATTTTAGGTCTATATAAATCTGAAGAAAATCGGATGAAATAAAAAAAACTGATGAAAACTAGAAGTAAACAAATATTTGTAGGATATCAGATGAAATTTGAAGAAAATTTTATGAAATTTGAAGTGAAAATAAATTTGAAGAAACTGTGACGAATTATGATGAAAATCTGATGAAATTTGAAGAGAATGTAAATCTTTAGAAAATATGATTAAATCTGACTTAAGCATAAATCTGAAGAAAATATGATGAAATCTGAAGTAATCATAAGTCTGAAGAAAAACTGATGAAATTTTTAGTGAGAATAAATTTAAAGAAATTATGATGAAATAAAAAAACTGATGAAATTTGAGGCAAATATAAATCTACAGAAAATCTGATGAAAAATGGAGAAATCTTAAGTAAATTTGATGAATTTTGATATAAACCTAAATTTGAAGAAAATCTTATGAACCTTGAAGTAATACATAAGTCTATAAAAATATGGTGAAATCTGATGAATTATGAAGTGAAAATAAATGTTAAGAAAATCAAAAGAAAATTTGATGAAATTTGATGAAATTGAGTGGAACCTAAATCTGAAAATCTCATTAAATCTGAACAAAGTCTGACGAAATTCGAAGTGAACAAAAATCTGATGAAATACTCATGAAATTTTAGCTCTATATAAATCTGAAGAAAATCGGATGAAATAAAAAAAACTGATGAAAACTTGAAGTAAACAAATATTTGTAGGATATCAGATGAAATTTGAAGAAAATTTTATGAAATTTGAAGTGAACATAAATTTGAAGAAACTGTGACGAATTATGATGAAAATCTGATGAAATTTGAAGAGAATGTAAATCTTAAGAAAATATGATTAAATCTGACTTAAGCATAAATCTGTAGAAAATATGATGAAATCTAAAGTAATCATAAGTCTCAAGAAAAACTGATGAAATTTTAAGTGAGAATAAATTTAAATAAATTATGATGAAATAAAAAAACTGATGAAATTTGAAGCAAATATAAATCTGCAGAAAATCTGATGAAAAATGGAGAAATCTTAAGTAAATGTGATGAATTTTGATATAAACCTAAATTTGAAGAAAATCTTATGAACCTTGAAGTAATACATAAGTCTATAAAAATATGGTGAAATCTGATGAATTATGAAGTGAAAATAAATGTTAAGAAAATAAAAAGAAAATTTGATGAAATTGAGTGGAACCTAAATCTGAAAATCTCATTAAATCTGAACAAAGTCTGACGGAATTCGAAGTGAACAAAAATCTGATGAAATACTCATGAAATTTTAGGTCTATATAAATCTGAAGAAAATCGGATGAAATAAAAAAAACTGATGAAAACTAGAAGTAAACAAATATTTGTAGGATATCAGATGAAATTTGAAGAAAATTTTATGAAATTTGAAGTGAAAATAAATTTGAAGAAACTGTGACGAATTATGATGAAAATCTGATGAAATTTGAAGAGAATGTAAATCTTTAGAAAATATGATTAAATCTGACTTAAGCATAAATCTGAAGAAAATATGATGAAATCTGAAGTAATCATAAGTCTGAAGAAAAACTGATGAAATTTTTAGTGAGAATAAATTTAAAGAAATTATGATGAAATAAAAAAACTGATGAAATTTGAGGCAAATATAAATCTGCAGAAAATCTGATGAAAAATGGAGAAATCTTAAGTAAATTTGATGAATTTTGATATAAACCTAAATTTGAAGAAAATCTTATGAACCTTGAAGTAATACATAAGTCTATAAAAATATGGTGAAATCTGATGAATTATGAAGTGAAAATAAATGTTAAGAAAATCAAAAGAAAATTTGATGAAATTTGATGAAATTGAGTGGAACCTAAATCTGAAAATCTCATTAAATCTGAACAAAGTCTGACGAAATTCGAAGTGAACAAAAATCTGATGAAATACTCATGAAATTTTAGCTCTATATAAATCTGAAGAAAATCGGATGAAATAAAAAAAACTGATGAAAACTTGAAGTAAACAAATATTTGTAGGATATCAGATGAAATTTGAAGAAGATTTTATGAAATTTGAAGTGAACATAAATTTGAAGAAACTGTGACGAATTATGATGAAAATCTGATGAAATTTGAAAAGAATGTAAATCTTTAGAAAATATGATTAAATCTGACTTAAGCATAAATCTGAAGAAAATATGATGAAATCTGAAGTAATCATAAGTCTGAAGAGAAACTGATGAAATTTTTAGTGAGAATAAATTTAAAGAAATTATGATGAAATAAAAAAACTGATGAAATTTGAGGCAAATATAAATCTGCAGAAAATCTGATGAAAAATGGAGAAATCTTAAGTAAATTTGATGAATTTTGATATAAACCTAAATTTGAAGAAAATCTTATGAACCTTGAAGTAATACATAAGTCTATAAAAATATGGTGAAATCTGATGAATTATGAAGTGAAAATAAATGTTAAGAAAATCAAAAGAAAATTTGATGAAATTTGATGAAAATTGAGTGGAACCTAAATCTGAAAATCTGATTAAATCTGAACAAAGTCTGACGAAATTTGAAGTGAACAAAATCTGATGAAATACTCATGAAATTTTAGGTCTATATAAATCTGAAGAAAATCGGATGAAATAAAAAAAACTGATGAAAACTTGAAGTAATCAAATATTTGTAGGATATCAGATGAAATTTGAAGAAGATTTTATGAAATTTGAAGTGAACATAAATTTGAAGAAACTGTGATGAATTATGATGAAAATCTGATGAAATTTGAAGAGAATGTAAATCTTAAGAAAATATGATTAAATCTGACTTAAGCATAAATCTAAAGAAAATATGATGAAATCTGAAGTAATCATAAGTCTGAAGAAAAACTGATGAAATTTTAAGTGAGAATAAATTTAAAGAAATTATGATGAAATAAAAAAACTGACGAAATTTGAAGCAAATATATATCTGTAGAAAATCACATGAAAAATTGAGAAATCTTAAGCAAATTTGATGAATTTTGATATAAACCTAAATTTAAAGAAAATCTTATGAACCTTGAAGTAATCTATAAAAATATGGTGAAATCTCATGAATTATGAAGTGAAAATAAATGTTAATAAAATCAAAAGAAAATTTGATGAAATTGAGTGGAACCTAAATCTGAAAATCTAATTAAATCTGAACAAAGTATGACGAAATTCAAAGTGAACAAAAATCGGATGAAATACTCATGAAATTTTAGGTCTATATAAATCTGAAGAAAATCGGATGGAATAAAAAAAACTGATGAAAACTTGAAGTAAACAAATATTTGTAGGATATCAGATGAAATTTGAAGAAAATTTTATGAAATTTGAAGTGAACATAAATTTGAAGAAACTGTGACGAATTATGATGAAAATCTGATGAAATTTGAAGAGAATGTAAATCTTAAGAAAATATGATTAAATCTGACTTAAGCATAAATCTAAAGAAAATATGATGAAATCTGAAGTAATCATAAGTCTGAAGAAAAACTGATGAAATTTTAAGTGAGAATAAATTTAAATAAATTATGATGAAATAAAAAAACTGATGAAATTTGAAGCAAATATATATCTGCAGAAAATCACATGAAAAATTGAGAAATCTTAAGCAAATTTGATGAATTTTGATATAAACCTAAATTTAAAGAAAATCTTATGAACCTTGAAGTAATACATAAGTCTATAAAAATATGGTGAAATCTCATGAATTATGAAGTGAAAATAAATGTTAATAAAATCAAAAGAAAATTTGATGAAATTTGATGAAATTGAGTGGAACCTAAATCTGAAAATCTAATTAAATCTGAACAAAGTATGACGAAATTCGAAGTGAACAAAAATCGGATGAAATACTCATGAAATTTTAGGTCTATATAAATCTGAAGAAAATCGGATGGAATAAAAAAAACTGATGAAAACTTGAAGTAAACAAATATTTGTAGGATATCAGATGAAATTTGAATAAAATTTGATGAATTTGAAGTGAACATAAATTTGAAGAAACTGTGATGAATTATGATGAAAATCTGATGAAATTTGAAGAGAATGTAAATCTTAAGAAAATATGATTAAATCTGACTTAAGCATAAATCTGAAGAAAATATGATGAAATCTGCAGTAATCATAAGTCTGAAGAAAAACTGATGAAATTTTAAGTGAGAATAAATTTAAAGAAATTATGATGAAATAAAAAAACTGATGAAATTTGAAGCAAATATAAATATGCAGAAAATCAGATGAAAAATGGAGAAATCTTAAGTAAATGTGATGAATTTTGATATAAACCTAAATTTGAAGAAAATCTTATGAACCTTGAAGTAATACATAAGTCTATAAAAATATGGTGAAATCTGATGAATTATGAAGTGAAAATAAATGTTAAGAAAATCAAAAGAAAATTTGATGAAATTGAGTGGAACCTAAATCTGAAAATCTGATTAAATCTGAACAAATTCTGACGGAATTAGAAGTGAACAAAAATCTGATGAAATACTCATGAAATTTTAGGTCTATATAAATCTGAAGAAAATCGGATGAAATAAAAAAAACTGATGAAAACTAGAAGTAAACAAATATTTGTAGGATATCAGATGAAATTTGAAGAAAATTTTATGAAATTTGAAGTGAACATAAATTTGAAGAAACTGTGACGAATTATGATGAAAATCTGATGAAATTTGAAGAGAATGTAAATCTTAAGAAAATATGATTAAATCTGACTTAAGCATAAATCTGAAGAAAATATGATGAAATCTGAAGTAATCATAAGTCTCAAGAAAAACTGATGAAATTTTAAGTGAGAATAAATTTAAATAAATTATGATGAAATAAAAAAACTGATGAAATTTGAAGCAAATATAAATCTGCAGAAAATCTGATGAAAAATGGAGAAATCTTAAGTAAATTTGATGAATTTTGATATAAACCTAAATTTGAAGAAAATCTTATGAACCTTGAAGTAATACATAAGTCTATAAAAATATGGTGAAATCTGATGAATTATGAAGTGAAAATAAATGTTAAGAAAATAAAAAGAAAATTTGATGAAATTTGATGAAATTGAGTGGAACCTAAATCTGAAAATCTCATTAAATCTGAACAAAGTCTGACGGAATTCGAAGTGAACAAAAATCTGATGAAATACTCATGAAATTTTAGGTCTATATAAATCTGAAGAAAATCGGATGAAATAAAAAAAACTGATGAAAACTAGAAGTAAACAAATATTTGTAGGATATCAGATGAAATTTGAAGAAAATTTTATGAAATTTGAAGTGAAAATAAATTTGAAGAAACTGTGACGAATTATGATGAAAATCTGATGAAATTTGAAGAGAATGTAAATCTTTAGAAAATATGATTAAATCTGACTTAAGCATAAATCTGAAGAAAATATGATGAAATCTGAAGTAATCATAAGTCTGAAGAGAAACTGATGAAATTTTTAGTGAGAATAAATTTAAAGAAATTATGATGAAATAAAAAAATTGATGAAATTTGAGGCAAATATAAATCTGCAGAAAATCTGATGAAAAATGGAGAAATCTTAAGTAAATTTGATGAATTTTGATATAAACCTAAATTTGAAGAAAATCTTATGAACCTTGAAGTAATACACAAGTCTATAAAAATATGGTGAAATCTGATGAATTATGAAGTGAAAATAAATGTTAAGAAAATCAAAAGAAAATTTGATGAAATTTGATGAAATTGAGTGGAACCTAAATCTGAAAATCTGATTAAATCTGAACAAAGTCTGACGAAATTTGAAGTGAACAAAATCTGATGAAATACTCATGAAATTTTAGGTCTATATAAATCTGAAGAAAATCGGATGAAATAAAAAAAACTGATGAAAACTTGAAGTAAACAAATATTTGTAGGATATCAGATGAAATTTGAAGAAGATTTTATGAAATTTGAAGTGAACATAAATTTGAAGAAACTGTGATGAATTATGATGAAAATCTGATGAAATTTGAAGAGAATGTAAATCTTTAGAAAATATGATTAAATCTGACTTAAGCATAAATCTGAAGAAAATATGATGAAATCAGAAGTAATCATAAGTCTGAAGAAAAACTGATGAAATTTTTAGTGAGAATAAATTTAAAGAAATTATGATGAAATAAAAAAACTGATGAAATTTGAAGCAAATATAAATCTGCAGAAAATCTGATGAAAAATGGAGAAATCTTAAGTAAATTTGATGAATTTTGATATAAACCTAAATTTGAAGAAAATCTTATGAACCTTGAAGTAATACATAAGTCTATAAAAATATGGTGAAATCTGATGAATTATGAAGTGAAAATAAATGTTAAGAAAATCAAAAGAAAATTTGATGAAATTTGATGAAATTGAGTGGAACCTAAATCTGAAAATCTCATTAAATCTGAACAAAGTCTGACGGAATTCGAAGTGAACAAAATCTGATGAAATACTCATGAAATTTTAGGTCTATATAAATCTGAAGAAAATCGGATGAAATAAAAAAAACTGATGAAAACTTGAAGTAAACAAATATTTGTAGGATATCAGATGAAATTTGAAGAAGATTTTATGAAATTTGAAGTGAAAATAAATTTGAAGAAACTGTGATGAATTATGATGAAAATCTGATGAAATTTGAAGAGAATGTAAATCTTTAGAAAATATGATTAAATCTGACTTAAGCATAAATCTGAAGAAAATATGATGAAATCTGAAGTAATCATAAGTCTGAAGAAAAACTGATGAAATTTTTAGTGAGAATAAATTTAAAGAAATTATGATGAAATAAAAAAACTGATGAAATTTGAGGCAAATATAAATCTGCAGAAAATCTGATGAAAAATGGAGAAATCTTAAGTAAATTTGATGAATTTTGATATAAACCTAAATTTGAAGAAAATCTTATGAACCTTGAAGTAATACATAAGTCTATGAAAATATGGTGAAATCTGATGAATTATGAAGTGAAAATAAATGTTAAGAAAATCAAAAGAAAATTTGATGAAATTTGATGAAATTGAGTGGAACCTAAATCTGAAAATCTGATTAAATCTGAACAAAGTCTGACGAAATTTGAAGTGAACAAAATCTGATGAAATACTCATGAAATTTTAGGTCTATATAAATCTGAAGAAAATCGGATGAAATAAAAAAAACTGATGAAAACTTGAAGTAAACAAATATTTGTAGGATATCAGATGAAATTTGAAGAAGATTTTATGAAATTTGAAGTGAACATAAATTTGAAGAAACTGTGATGAATTATGATGAAAATCTGATGAAATTTGAAGAGAATGTAAATCTTTAGAAAATATGATTAAATCTGACTTAAGCATAAATCTGAAGAAAATATGATGAAATCAGAAGTAATCATAAGTCTGAAGAAAAACTGATGAAATTTTTAGTGAGAATAAATTTAAAGAAATTATGATGAAATAAAAAAACTGATGAAATTTGAGGCAAATATAAATCTGCCGAAAATCTGATGAAAAATGGAGAAATCTTAAGTAAATTTGATGAATTTTGATATAAACCTAAATTTGAAGAAAATCTTATGAACCTTGAAGTAATACATAAGTCTATAAAAATATGGTGAAATCTGATGATTATGAAGTGAAAATAAATGTTAAGAAAATCAAAAGAAAATTTGATGAAATTTGATGAAATTGAGTGGAACCTAAATCTGAAAATCTCATTAAATCTGAACAAAGTCTGACGGAATTCGAAGTGAACAAAATCTGATGAAATACTCATGAAATTTTAGGTCTATATAAATCTGAAGAAAATCGATGAAATAAAAAAAACTGATGAAAACTTGAAGTAAACAAATATTTGTAGGATATCAGATGAAATTTGAAGAAGATTTTATGAAATTTGAAGTGAAAATAAATTTGAAGAAACTGTGATGAATTATGATGAAAATCTGATGAAATTTGAAGAGAATGTAAATCTTTAGAAAATATGATTAAATCTGACTTAAGCATAAATCTGAAGAAAATATGATGAAATCTGAAGTAATCATAAGTCTGAAGAAAAACTGATGAAATTTTTAGTGAGAATAAATTTAAAGAAATTATGATGAAATAAAAAAACTGATGAAATTTGAGGCAAATATAAATCTGCAGAAAATCTGATGAAAAATGGAGAAATCTTAAGTAAATTTGATGAATTTTGATATAAACCTAAATTTGAAGAAAATCTTATGAACCTTGAAGTAATACATAAGTCTATGAAAATATGGTGAAATCTGATGAATTATGAAGTGAAAATAAATGTTAAGAAAATCAAAAGAAAATTTGATGAAATTTGATGAAATTGAGTGGAACCTAAATCTGAAAATCTGATTAAATCTGAACAAAGTCTGACGAAATTTGAAGTGAACAAAATCTGATGAAATACTCATGAAATTTTAGGTCTATATAAATCTGAAGAAAATCGGATGAAATAAAAAAAACTGATGAAAACTTGAAGTAAACAAATATTTGTAGGATATCAGATGAAATTTGAAGAAGATTTTATGAAATTTGAAGTGAACATAAATTTGAAGAAACTGTGATGAATTATGATGAAAATCTGATGAAATTTGAAGAGAGAATGTAAATCTTTAGAAAATATGATTAAATCTGACTTAAGCATAAATCTGAAGAAAATATGATGAAATCAGAAGTAATCATAAGTCTGAAGAAAAACTGATGAAATTTTTAGTGAGAATAAATTTAAAGAAATTATGATGAAATAAAAAAACTGATGAAATTTGAGGCAAATATAAATCTGCCGAAAATCTGATGAAAAATGGAGAAATCTTAAGTAAATTTGATGAATTTTGATATAAACCTAAATTTGAAGAAAATCTTATGAACCTTGAAGTAATACATAAGTCTATAAAAATATGGTGAAATCTGATGAATTATGAAGTGAAAATAAATGTTAAGAAAATCAAAAGAAAATTTGATGAAATTTGATGAAATTGAGTGGAACCTAAATCTGAAAATCTCATTAAATCTGAACAAAGTCTGACGGAATTCGAAGTGAACAAAATCTGATGAAATACTCATGAAATTTTAGGTCTATATAAATCTGAAGAAAATCGGATGAAATAAAAAAAACTGATGAAAACTTGAAGTAAACAAATATTTGTAGGATATCAGATGAAATTTGAAGAAGATTTTATGAAATTTGAAGTGAAAATAAATTTGAAGAAACTGTGATGAATTATGATGAAAATCTGATGAAATTTGAAGAGAATGTAAATCTTTAGAAAATATGATTAAATCTGACTTAAGCATAAATCTGAAGAAAATATGATGAAATCTGAAGTAATCATAAGTCTGAAGAAAAACTGATGAAATTTTTAGTGAGAATAAATTTAAAGAAATTATGATGAAATAAAAAAACTGATGAAATTTGAGGCAAATATAAATCTGCAGAAAATCTGATGAAAAATGGAGAAATCTTAAGTAAATTTGATGAATTTTGATATAAACCTAAATTTGAAGAAAATCTTATGAACCTTGAAGTAATACATAAGTCTATAAAAATATGGTGAAATCTGATGAATTATGAAGTGAAAATAAATGTTAAGAAAATCAATAGAAAATTTGATGAAATTTGATGAAATTGAGTGGAACCTAAATCTGAAAATCTGATTAAATCTGAACAAAGTCTGACGAAATTTGAAGTGAACAAAATCTGATGAAATACTCATGAAATTTTAGGTCTATATAAATCTGAAGAAAATCGGATGAAATAAAAAAAACTGATGAAAACTTGAAGTAAACAAATATTTGTAGGATATCAGATGAAATTTGAAGAAGATTTATGAAATTTGAAGTGAACATAAATTTGAAGAAATTGTGATGAATTATGATGAAAATCTGATGAAATTTGAAGAGAATGTAAATCTTTAGAAATTATGATTAAATCTGACTTAAGCATAAATCTGAAGAAAATATGATGAAATCAGAAGTAATCATAAGTCTGAAGAAAAACTGATGAAATTTTTAGTGAGAATAAATTTAAAGAAATTATGATGAAATAAAAAAACTGATGAAATTTGAGGCAAATATAAATCTGCAGAAAATCTGATGAAAAATGGATAAATCTTAAGTAAATTTGATGAATTTTTGATATAAACCTAAATTTGAAGAAAATCTTATGAACCTTGAAGTAATACATAAGTCTATAAAAATATGGTGAAATCTGATGAATTATGAAGTGAAAATAAATGTTAAGAAAATCAAAAGAAAATTTGATGTAATTTGATGAAATTGAGTGGAACCTAAATCTGAAAATCTGATTAAATCTGAACAAAGTCTGACGAAATTTGAAGTGAACAAAATCTGATGAAATACTCATGAAATTTTAGGTCTCTATAAATCTGAAGAAAATCGGATGAAATAAAAAAAATTGATGAAAACTTGAAGTAAACAATATTTGT